>JBCEWC010000698.1:5701-51092 GCA_038996855.1 Solanum aculeatissimum | reverse complement strand
TCGATCGTATGTTATTCCAGTTGAGACAGTGACAGGATCTTTCATCATCTCTAGTGAAATTGGACAAATGAAATAAGGAGGTACTTGAATTTCTTCCATTTGTATATTTTTGAGAAACTTCAAGATTAATCAAAAGGAGATCTAAATCAAGAAAAGTTGCAAATATGACCAAAAACAAGAGGAATCTTTTGTGAGTAGATGAAGATTTGTTGAGTAGTGAATTTGGTTTGAAAAATTAGAGGATTTGGTTGTGGTTTTATATATGAAATTTTTCAAAGTCAAAACACACGCAAATAGGAGAAGACTTTTCTAAAAGAGTGTTTCTTTTAATGTATATATAATATTCATTCTATTTTAAATAAAAAATAATTATTATTTATTATAAGTATAGACATATTATACATATCTTCACTTTATAATCACTAAAAAAATTTAATTTTTTTTTATTTTCTTGAACTCTATATAAATCTAGACCTAACAATTGACCATCTTAAGTTTTAATTATAACTATATTAAGCGACTAAAGCAAATATATATTACTAAATTATTTATCATAATTATAATTTTACATAATTACTACTCGCCATCAATATTTTGTCAGAGTTGCTACTTGCTAGGGGCTATTTTCAATTGTATATTAGCAACAAATTGTATAAATGAAACGAAACTACTTATCATGTTTGTATAGTGACAAAAAATTATACAAATAAATTTGCATATTACAAGTAGATTATAAAAATATATATAATAAATAAAATTATAATTGTCGAGCGTAACTAAGTAACCTATAGCTAAATATCATAATTAATATTATATTTTGAAGAACGTGTATTTGCGTGGGCCAAGTGTGTGTGTACGTGAGGGAAAAATACAACACACTTTTGACTTTCTCTCTCTAGAAATTAAATTAAAAAAACATATTACATGTTATCTAACTCGTGTTTTATTTATTAAAAATAGTATATATTCCCTCCGTCTCGATTTATTTATCATGTTAAGGTTTGATACGAAAAAAATTAATTAAAAGTGTTATTTGACTAATATACCTCTTATAAACAATTAAATTTTTATCTATATATATGTCTGTTAATTCTAAAGTAATTAACGTTAAAAGCAAAATTGAAAAAAAATAATTAATTTTTTTTATTATTGAAATCGATAATTATTTTGAGATATTTATTTTTAATGTGTGATAAATAAATTGAGACGGAGGGAGTAATAAATAATATATTTAGTGAGAGAAAGTGACAATTGCAACTTGCCGACGTGACAACTACTACTTAAGACGTGTTCTTTTTGTGTCCAATTTCTATTTTGGCTGCGCTTTCTAACTTACTTTTTCGAATCTCGAATTAATACCTAGGTCAATTTTTCGATTTCAGTACGATAGATAAGTAAAAGTGAAACTCAAATTTTTTTTCTTGGACCCCATGGGATGAATTTGGTTTGAGTTTTTACTAATTCGAACTGGACGAATATTGTAGATTGATGACCTGACTCATTTGAATTGAACGGATATAGCTAGATTGAGCCTCATACATATTTTTTATTGACGATGAAGGGATAATAGCGTATTGAACTGGTGACTGATAGTGTAAGCAGTTGCGAAAATATAAGTATATAGGTCAAATATGATTTCTATGATAATAATTCGACTTTAATAAAGTTGGAAGTAAATTGAAAGAGATAGCTCAATGATTAAGGTTATGCCCAAAAAATGTAGACAATGAAATTTTATGGGACTTTACAAAACGTGTTCAATTTCAATTAGGTTTCTTTGGAGACTATTCTATCCTAAATCATAACTCATACCTATATAAGCAATGTTATCTTCCTTTAAAAAGATATTTTAAATATCCCACAAATTCTTCACTATTCATTGATCAAAGATCAGCGGAGATCAAATAAATCTCAAGGGGGTCCATATCATCCTAATTTTGAGAAATACATCGATCACTATGGTCCTCAAATCACAGAGAAACCTTAAGCGAGAAGAATCAAGAAATAAACAGATTTATACTCACATTATTTATCAATAATATTCTTCTTTCTTCAACTTTTACTGATGGAATTGATTTATTTTTATATATTTAAAATCTGTTGCAAACAATTATAAAATTATTATTATTATTATTATTATTATTATTATTATTAATTAAATCATTGACTTGGAAAATTGGTGGGTGAGTAAGATTACACCTATCACTTTAATTTTGTGGATGTTGACTCAGCCTATATGATAAGAGTTAATAATTTAAACATGTGTTTTACATGATTTTTCAAATTTTATTATTTAAAAAATATAAATTCATGATATATGTCACATGTAATATTAAATGCACCCTATGAATATTTTTATTGAAAATATATATGCACATAATTTTTTTAAAAAGAATAATTTTATATATACATTATAATTTTTTGACGATTTTAGCTTCATTCGTTGTTTGCTGATGGCATTAGTAAGATCGATCATAGATAAGCAGTGTTGATTTATTATCATAATAATTTCTTCGTGAATTTTGAATCTCAATTTAGAGGTTTTGAGAATTTATTTTATCTTAAATTTACATAAAAGATCACTAGCAATTTGCATAGTGAAATATTAATTAAGACTTTCGAAATAATTTTTATTCAATTTGTCTAGAAAAAAAAAGAGTATTATTAATTAGTTCATTTGTCTATATGGTGACAAAATTCAACTAAGTACACACGTGCAAAGAAACAAAATTTATTCGCACTCGATAATTGCATTATTTAAATAATAACGACAATAACATATTCAGTAAATTTCATAAGTGAATCTGGGGAGGGTAAATGTACGCAGACCTTACCACTACCTCATAAAGATAGAGAGGTTGTTTTCGAAAAATCCTCGTGTAACAATCGAGCCTCATAAGCAGAAGGTATTAGATATGGAAAAAAGGAGAAAAAAAAAGAACAAAAAGGAAAAAAGAAAAACGACTAAAAATGAAAAGTAAATGATATTAGGTAAATATGATAAAAGTAAACAAATATAAGATGAATAATGACAACATAGGATACAGGGACACGACTACGTACTCCTACTAACCTACTATATCACAATGTCATACATCGACCTACTCCTACTAGTCTATTAGTCTTCTACCCTAATATTCTTATTGATAAATCATGTCTCGTTTAGGTAAAGACTAAATTTTGAAGTATGAAGGTCAAAACGTTTAACTTTGATGATAAATTTTAATATAAATTCTTCAATAATCATAATAAATTAATATGAGCTGATGTAAACATCGAGCGAGAGATTTACCATGTCTAGAGTTATTAGTACTTCATATTTCATAAAAATATTTTGGGATTCATATAATAATTCTTTTTTTGCAACTTTGTTTTTAAATTGTTTATTTATTATGTCCCTTTCAAGCAGCCATAAGACTTGAGCACTTCAAGTTATTTATTTGTATTTCATTAATTGTTTAGATATACGTAAAATATTTTTAAAAAATTTAAAAAGATGAAGTTTATATTATAAAAAAAAATTAATTCTTGTCATTATTTTCATTCATTTATAGTTATCAATACATTGCACCTACTAAAAAAAATATATTACAAAGCAAATCTCACATGCATGAAATTAATTAGACTATAAATTTATTGATTATGTTCCCACTAAACCTAATTAATTGCCTAATTACCACATGACCTTAAAACACCTAATATTATTAAAATATTACGAATGTTCGACCGTCTTTTTTATATATCTAGTAGGAATAATAACTCCATGTGAGAAAAGGTGAGCTGAAAAACACATTATTTTATTCAGTCGAAATATTATTGCAGCTAAACTAAGAACACTTTCACATATGATATCACAAGAAAATAAAATTTCATACTATTACACATGAAAAAACTCTCGATTTTAGCTGCATGGTATTTCTACTAAACAAAATAAGGTGTTTTTCTTCTCACCTTCTCTCAGATGGAGTTATTATTTCTACAAAATATATAAAAGACGATTGAACATTTCATAAATAAAATTACGAACAAAATCAATATTAAAAATAGATAAAAATTTGACGAAAAATAAAAAATGCACAAATATTATAAATATGAGGAATTATTAGTGCTTCATCTGAAAACTCAAGAATAATTTTAAGTCTTAAATAAAAAAAATTGAGGGATTATTTTAAATTTTTTCGAGTGAAGTCATTTATGATAAAAATTGACCAAATATATAAAGTAAAAAATGATCAATAAAAAACGTGTTTCATTTGTTTGTTACTCAAAAATTGTAGCTACCAAAGTAATAGTTGGTCATGTATGTCAATGATCCAAATTTACACTATAGTTTTTGATAAGATAAAATTAAAAATGAGTGTTCGTTCTTGGTGTACGCAGATTCGGAGTCAACTAACATGTGATACACATCGTTTAGCTTGGGAAGTATGGTTACAAGACATAAATTAATAAAAGTTTTCGAGGCGAGTAAACTTTTATCATCAGATTACATCAAACAAAATATAATAAAGGAAAATTTTCATAAATAGTCTAGGTTTCAAACTTAATATGGTCAAATAACTATATTTTACATAATTACATGATATGACATCAGCTATATGACCTGGAGGGGAGGAAAGAGGCGAGCGGGATCGAGAGAGGGAGGAGAAAAACAAATTGTATATGTATATTTGACAAATTGTATGTGTATATCTATCAAAAAATTGTATATGTGTAACTAATATACATATGTATTTCTATATCTAGCAAGTGAGATTGAGAGAGGGATGAGAGAGGCGAGCGAGATCGAGAGAGAGAGAGTACAGAGGCGAGCGAGAGAGGGCAGAGAAACGAATTGTATATGTATATCTGTCGAATTGACCAAAAAATACAATTATCTCTAGTTCTTTCTTTTTTCTTTTTTAAACTTATTTATGTGCTAAATTAAAAAAAAATTAAAAAATTCATTTCTTTAACTCTCTTAAATATACTAAATATGCAATGTTAAGAAATTAGAAGATCATTTTTAAAAAAAAATAATCTTTAATATAAACCCTAATGATCTTTATTTTTATTATTACCACAATTTTGTATTGTCAATTTCCTTTTATTAACTAAAAATATAATTCGAATCTATAACACTAATAATGATATTATATAAATTTCATATAGAGTAGGTATATGAAAGCTTATTATTAATCTTTGGGAAAGTTTAAATTAATATTAAACTAATAATATTATTTGTCATTATTTCATCCTTTTCTAGTTAATATACATTGCACCTACTTTAAAGAAAAAAAAAATCCAAATTTAATCTCACGTGCATGAAGTTAATTAAATTATAAATTAATTTGTTATGTTCACACTAAACCTAATTGCTTTATAATTAGCACATGTGACCTTAACACTTTGTTTAGATGATTAATTGTTAGGTATTAATAATTAATGTATCACTAGTGCGGTTTACATCACTGTTCGGCTTGCAGTCTGTTGCATGGGGAGTTTATCCGGTGCGTACAAAGTGTTTATTACAGAAAGCTCGCAAAGACGGTGACAAATTCTAATTTTCGTAAATTTATAAATATTTTTAGGAATAATTATACTTGGGGACGCTTCACTTAAAATAATTACAAAAAAAAATAGTCTTCATTGTATAGGCATGTATAGTTAGTGTATATTTATGTATCATAATGTATATTTAGTGTATAACTCATATATAAGTAATATACATCGTATAGTAGTGTATACTTTCTATAACTTTTGACAAACTATATTGCATAGTCATGTATAGTTTCGTTGATTTGGGACTATTTTTTTATATAAATAAAACATGAAATATATTTATTGTAAATTAATTAGTTTTTGTATATAGATGAAATTTCCCCAATAATAAAATATTCAACATATACAAAGCCCAATCAAAATGCAAACCTATTAACTTTAGTGAATTGGACAAGGGACCAAAACCTTTTGGGCCAAACCCAAACCAAGGATTTTGGGCTATTGAAATGGGCTTGGGTTGAACAACCTTCTAAATAAAATTCTTTAAATTCATTTTTTCGCGAGTTACATTTATCAATATAAAATTAATTAGGGCGATACTTTTATTTCTCGATCAACTATCTGACTTGAATGAAGAAAGACGATAAATCAGAAGCGTTGATCAACCAGTACCTCATGAAAGGCACCGATTAGAAATACATGTGATTTTTCTCTTTATTTGTGTATCTGTCGAAAAGCAAGGTGGTATAACTATGAGCTTGATGATTTATTTATACGTCTATAATAAATTTGAACTCGTTGAAAGAAGCACTAGGAGAGAAGATCATAGGCCGTGATTATGATATTAAGAACCTAGAAGGGAGCATAGAATATTGATTCTCACGTGTCTTATTCAAACTGCAGATCTCTTTTATTAGTTTTGAGTTTATTATTCTTCATATGATATCTAAAAAAAATTGTTCGAAAAAGCTCTAGCATCCTTACATGCATTAAGCGTAGAGGTGATCTCATGATTTCAAACGCTATGAGTTCAAGTTTGAAATCTATTAAAATTTATTTGATTTACTAGAATAAAAAATAAACAAAATTAGTATTTATATTTACTAATATCAGCACGACTCTAATCATACTAGCAACCAAACAGTTATAATTAATTAATATATTATAATAATACGTGTATAACTCTAACCAGCAAGTCAACTACTAAACTATCCCTAATTATTATTTTTTATTTGTGGGTCTCATTTCAATTTAAAATACATTGACTACATGATATAATTAATACATATTAATAAATATATACTTACATCACTAGCACAAGTTGTAGAAGAAAATTAGATAAAAAATACAAGCAATCATCTATATATATATATACACCTCGAGACCAACAAATTAAACAAAGACAAAGTCAAGGCTCATTGAACTTATAAATATTTTTATTAAATTAATTTAAAAAATATAAAATATTTATTCTGACAAAGCCATGATACCCCTTCAAATAAGTCTTTTTTTCCAAAATAAATATATTTTTTTGGTACTTGGAAAAAATTTAAAAAATAATAGTCACTAATAGATCAATTTAAGGTGTACTACAAAATCCATATACCTTAATTAGATAATAAACAAATAAAAAGATTTTATGTGAAAAATTTAAATATTTAAGATTGATTATGTTACGTTTCTCAAGAGTCAATGTTATGTGAATTATGATTAGCATGAAACTTGTAGTACAAATTATTATATAATTTTTTAATATCTAAATTTTAACTATAAAAAACTGAGTTGGTCTGATCTAATTTAGGTTCGAAAATAAAAAGAAAACACATGCCAATTAATTTAGAATTGGTTAGAAATGCTAAAGCATGCATCTACCTTGAGCCCTACAAATTTATTGAACAAGTAAAGTCAAGATTATTTGAATATAAGAAATTAAATTATTAGATCTACTAACAAAGATTTGAAAAATTGGTCCTATAAGCAATCTATACAAGTGGATTCTTCACTTGAAATAAAGAAGTTTTTTCAATTATAACTTGCAAATTATATTATTCCAAGCACAAACATTATTAAATGAGATCATTAGATAATATTAAATTTTTTTACTAATTTGTTAGTTCATAAACTTAGTAATACAAGTTTATAATTCTTGCAATTATCACCATAAAAGGTTATAGGGTGGTAAGTAATATTCATCCTCCTTGATGATAAGTTTCAGATTCGAGCCTTAAAAATGGAGTCGTCTCTACTAATTAGGAAGTATTTTATCTTCCAACTTCAGACTTTCCTATGTGAAATTCAAATATAGTTAGATCCCAAAATTAATATCAGATGAACAAAAAAAATACATTCTAGTATTATCACCTCAATTGTTATTGTCCTATTCGAATTCAAATTAGACGAACCTCTCAAATTACGCACTTAACACTAAGTGAAAAACTAAAATTAAAAAGGATCTTGTAAAATCACCGAAAATGGCATTTTTCGATAGGGAAACAATTAGTCAAGACGTCAAATCTAATATCAGACACTAGATGAATTTTTTTAAAGATCTTATAATAGTCATCCAAGGTGAGATTTTTCAGTGTGAATCTAAATGAGATACAAAATACACAAGATGTAAAACAAAACAAAACATAAAAATCTTGTAATGATGATCATTAAGCATACCTTGTTAAGGTGGCAACTTCAACACAAGGTGAATTCTTCCAAAAATCAAAATGATTTCTTAATATTTCTCTTGCTTTATCTTTGATATATGAAGGACAATCAGCTTGAATCATAGTACAAATCTTTGACACACTTTTGACTTTCAACATTTCTTGAAGAACTCCATTTGTTGGTGAATATTTTGAAATCAAATAAAGAATCAATGTACCTTTTTCATCTACAATTGGAGAAACCTTCAAAATCCTCTTTGTAATCATAGCAATTCCAGCAGCATGGCTTAAAAGTTGTGCCCTACCATCAGCACAAGAACATAAATTGTATAATATCCCAAAAATGAGCTCTTTGGTCTTTTTATTTGATGAATAATTGAGTTCGAGCTCGATGAGCTCGAATATTGCCCTTGATTGAATCATCATGTTTCGGGTTTTCCCCGAAGGACTAGTGTCTAGCATGACATGTAGAGCCGCGTTGACCCCTTTCTGCGCGATGGTGATAGTAGTACTACCACTCTCGCGCAGAAAACCAACTATTTTCTCGAATAATTGGGGTTTTAGTCTCTCTAGTGTGCTCGAATTCGCCTTTCCAATGATAGATCTCAAAAGGATCATCGCGTGGTTCTTGATCATTGCATGGTTTTGCATGTCGCGATCAAGACCTAACGCCCATGTGATTGAATCTATTAGCATCTCTTCGCGATTTTTGACTTTATTTTCAAAATCCCAAAGCAAGGAAAGTGTACTAAGGGCTTTCTCAAGGCCATTAGTGTCACATTTTTTGTAACATTGGATCAAGAAATTAACTAGGGCTTTATTAGCTCCAACTTCAACCATGTATGTCTTGTTTCTCTCATTCTCCTTAGCTAACATCTCCAACTTCTCTAACGTCTTGATATTCTCCGTCCTAGGGACGGAGAGATCAAGCACGAGGTTGAGGACGTGGAACTTGCTTAACGGAGGCTTCGGAGAACTCAAGATTCGATCAACAACGTTGAATCCATTTGATACACACCACGCTTGAATCAAACGTCGTAGATTGTGATTTGGTGTAAGGTCAGAATCTCGTGGCACGTGTAGCTTCGTGACCGGACAAATGACGTTATTATTAGGGTTTTTGAAAAGCCAACGTTCGATACTATCGCGATCATACGTGATTCCAGTAACGATCGTTACAGGATCTTTCATGATTTGTAGAGAAATTGGACAAATAAAATACTCAGGAACTTCAATATTTTCCATTAAAGGAGAAAAAAAAATTATTTTTCGATTTGGTTGTGATATAAGATGTGTTATAATGAATGAAGAAGTGTGGAAAGAAGAAGAAAAATATGGTAAGAAAAAGTGGCTAAGTGTATTGAAGTAAATGAAGGAAGAAGACTGGAGACTAAAGAGTGGGAAAAAATTATGTAACATTTATATAATTGAGAAGGAATTTATAATTTATAATTTTTATAATATAAGATTGGGATTGGTCAAAGTTACTAGTCAGTCATACATTCTCACAATGTGATTGATTGTGGACTTTGGTCAAAGTAAAGAGCAATTATTAAATTACCTTTTTCTTTTTTTGTTTTTCTGTTCGAGATATGATATTTATCTTGAGATTTTGATTAATTAAATTTTATTAAAGATAAGAGTGATATAATAGATATCGAATATTATATCAGAAGTGAAAAGTTTTAATATTGCAATTTTGATCGATATTATGTATTTAATACGATATTCGATATTTATAAAAAGAATATTGAAATATCACACCAAAATAAATAGTTAGAATTAGAGAAAATTTGTTAAATATTTTATAAAGATTAAAATTTATCTTTTTCAAAACAAATTCATAGGAGTAAAATTGTTCAAAAATATATTTAAGAAATTACTTTGAACCTTATATTGATCAAAATTGATCAATATATGCAACTAAGTGATCAATTCTTAATTGCTTTCATTTAACATACGTATATAATAATGATTAATGGCGGAATCAGAATTTTCACTTAGGAGGTTCAGAATCCGAAGAAGTAGCATACAAACTAATCGAGGGGAGGGATCGATGTCTATTATATATTCATAAAAAATTATTTTAATTATGTATAAATAATATAATTTTTTGTCAAAAAAGATTCGGATGAAACTCCTAGCGATAAGATAGTATGTCACGCATATCAAGGTAAAATATCCAAATAACATTTTTGCTTAACCGTGTTTTTTCAGTTTTGCTTACATCCAAAGTTTTTGGCATACTTTTTATTTTGTTTTGCATGAAATTAATTAAATTAAAAAATACAAATATATATTATATTAATTTATTCTAAAAAAAATCCATTATATATATATATATAAATTATAAATTTAAAATCCAATAAATCCAAAGTGTGAATGCACTTTTATGAAACATGATTTTCTCAAGTCATCTTCAACAAATTCAACACGTAAATCATATGAAGTAGAAAATTAAATTATTCTCTAATTTTTTTTCTTTTTTTTTAAGTCAAAAAGCTAAGTCAATGGTCCAATTGACTAAAGAGTGGTTTCGCATGACGTAAGAGATATAATAATTTCATGATAAAATATAAAATTATTTTATTCTGTGTTTGATTGGAGGTATTAGATAGTCATGTGATTATTTATTCTACCATTTATACCTTAGTGATGAGATAACTTACTCCCAACCAAATGATCCCTAAGAGTGTTACAAATCAAACAAATTAATTGGGTGTATGTAACGACCCAACCCGCTAGTGATATTATATGTTTTAGGCCTAGGCCTGCACGACTTTAAAATACAACACTAGTAGGTAAAGTCTGTTTACTTATGTACCCAACATCTCTCATGTGTTTTTGCCGATGTGAACTTCTATCTAAAGATGAGTTGTTATATATACCCCTCTATGGACTCAACTTCCTCCCTGAGGTTTGCCCCCATCGCATGAGATTCGCCTAGACTCGATATTGAGGTTTGCCCTGCCTCACCGGAATTTACCTAAACTCAGTTGAACTGTAGCCCACATTGACAAGGCTAACACAGGAGTGATAAGTGTGAATTGAGAAGTGAAAATGGAAAGACAAAGGAAAATGTGAAGGGAACCAAGTAAAGGAAGAGTCATTTTTACGAAACACTTCCTCTAACTCTTAAAGAATCAAGTAAAGGGGACCCCCTCGCGCCGTCGTCGTCGCTTGGCTTCGGCAGATGATGTGATTGATTGATAAATTTTTTGGACAAAAATTAGAATAAACACAATTGTTCTCAAACGACACTATGCTTGTTTTGAACAGATGAGTTTGTTCTGAACAAGCAAATCCGCACCCAATACTCCCTATAAATGGAGACCCGCCCCGTTCTGTGTTTTCAAATATTGAAAATTTTCTCTTCTTCTGCATATAGTTTTCTTACAAAATTTGAGTCTGTGTGTGAATTCATTGTTGGTTTTTGAGTTTACTGAAAATCACAAGAGTTTGAGGTACCACTACTCTGTGATTGTTGATCTGTTTTATCCTGTGAGAAAATAATCCATAACCTCGAGTACAGTGGGGAGATTAAATTCCTTAAAGACACACAGTGAATTCTGTGGATTCAGATTGATTTATAATTTTGTTTAAGTTTTTTTTTCGTTTAATTTTTCTTGGTTTACTGTTTCTGTTGTTCTTTGAATACAAAGGGGATAACAAGAAATAGATGAATCATTTATGTTATCTATTCATCTTGAGATTCCTTAGTAGCTTTGAGAGTGTACAAACCAAAATTGATTTCACAAAATTGATTTTTTTTAATGTAATATACGATTATCATGCTAAATTATTGAAATTCGAATTTTTTCTAGAATTAAAAAGAAGTTTAACTGTTAACTAAATTTATTTAGAAAATAACTAAAATTTAAGTAGTTAGATACGTGAAAGAAACTTCGAAAATTGAAAACAAGATTGATTATAGTTCTCTTCACCTTTATGACAGGATCAAATGATTTCATAATGTATTATAATACTTCGATAGTTAAGTTGAGAACTTGAGATATGTATTAATACGAATGGAAATATCATTTACCTATATAATAAGATAGTTGAAGAATCACGAGAATATCCGAACATCACAAAAGAAATTTAATATATTTTTTAAGTAGAAAGTTTATAATTTTTTTGAAACTCTATTTTACTAGTAACGTGTGTTAAACGATTGAATGATTACATAGTGTATTATGATACTTCAAAAGTTAGTTTGAGATATGTACTAATACAAAACGAAAAAGTTATTATCTATACGTTAAGGTAATTGAAAAATCATGAAAATATTCGAACGTCATAGAAGTGTCCAATATATTTAAAGTAGAATTTAGAATATTTTTTTTAAAGTGTGCTAAAGGATAGATATTTTGATAAAGGTATATAGCAACACATGAGAATTTTGATAAAGGTATATAGCAAAAGATTTTGATACATGACACTTTCCTGAATCAACTTTACTCAATGTGAATTTTAATTAGTCGAGTTCTAATTCAGATATCGAAACACCATATTTAACAAAAAAAAAAAAACAAAAACAAAAAGAAACTCCCACCATCATAGTTTAGCTTACATTTTCCCCTTTTAAAGTATTTTCAAGAATTACATTCCTCAATTTATCCTTCCAAAAAAAAAGTGAACTCAACTACTCAGATTTCCCAAATTTCTAATCTTTATGAACAGTTTCAAGAATCAAATGCCCAAATCCCCCTAATTGGAACTCTTTGTTTCCAAAATTTGAAGAAAAAAGAGCTCTGAATCTACTTAAAGGTATGTTCTTTGCACAAAAATCCATAGTTTCTGCTACTTTGTTCAGATTATTTTCAGTTATTATGCAAATGGAGTATGAACAGAGCTACAGATATTCTTAAATAATCTTATCATTACATTCTTGATATGGGGTTAAGGAAAAATTGACTGAAAAGATTGTAGTAGTCTTTTAGGTTTTTCATTCTTCAAGTTTAGAGCTTTTTGATACTGAACTGTTCCATTCAATGGATATTTGCTGGATTTTAGCTGATTGTGTTGGTGGGTGTTTTGATTTTTGTTTTATTTATCATTTGCAGATATCTACTGGAGGACTTTGGTATGTGTGCCTGAGTAAACAAGGGAGCTTGATTATCTTGGAAATGGGGTTCATGAGGGGAAGGAGAATGTGGGTCATTTTGGATAAAGGGTAAAAATAAGAAGAACTTTACTCATTGTCTTGTTTTGTTTTGATGACATTCTTTAGGTGTGCACAGGGTAAACTCCACTTTTGTGGAGTAGCTCGCAAACTACAACCGCACTAGGTAAGCCCTGTGCGACTAGCTCGACCTAGAAGGCCAAATTCGTGTTGTCGTGGGAAAGGAGTTTCGTACTTGAGACCTCCATTATAGAAGTCCCAAGACAAACCATCTGAGTTACCCTGAAGGGTACCCATTGTTTTGTTTTGTTTTGTTTTGTTTTATACACATTTTGTCAAATCTAGGAAACGTTTGGAGTTTTTGAAATGTTACTAATTATTATGCAAGTTGTGTCTTTTTTGTTAAGTAGCTGAATTACTGAATATATTGTAATAATGGAGTTGCTGTTTGCTTTATGTAATTACTAGTTATAGCAACTTCTGTCTTGAGCATCGTTCTAGGGGTAGCGCATATCAAACAACTACAATAACAAACAACAACATATCTATTGTAATTCACCAGTGGGTTTGGGGAGGATAGGATGTATTTAGACCTTACACCTACCTTTGTTAGGTAGAGAGGTTGTTTCCGATAGACCCTCAGATCAAAAGGGGTAGGACATATCAAGCAGTAACTTATTTTGTTGGAAAGTGTTTCTTACGTGAGTGCTTGGAAAATTTCTGCCTTGAAAAGTAATGTGTTACAATGATTAATGTTTGTTAATTTTGATTAATTTGCTACCACCTCAGGGTTACATATCAATGATGCTACTATCCATGTTCTTCAGGAACTTTGCCTACTTTGTTAACTGAGAAGATACAGATAAAATACTAGAACTTACAACTGTCAAGTTTCCTACCTGTGATAATTATAGTGATGCATCAACAGTGTTGTCTAACGCGCTTAAGCCCTAAAACGAGGCTCAAAATGTGTTGAGCACTTCGTCTTGCTTAATGTGCGCTTCAGTGTCGTCATCAAGGTTCTAAGGCATCCTTGTCCTTGTCACTGAGCCTCTTTTGAAGAGTGACTATGTGCACAGATTTCAAATTTGAGTTACAATTTCTTTCTGACTTATGAATCTCACAGGCCTTCCTTTTCAACTAAGCCATATTCAGTTCTTTCTTGTAGTTTAGCAGTTGGGCATGTAGACCAGAAGATCCATTTCGTGACCAAGCAAATCTAGGAACCTGCGGGAGAGATGGCCCTACAAAAGGTTTTATATGATTGCCTTATTGGAGCTGAATAGTATTCTTCACTTTCCAATACTTTGTTTAACATAAATACATAATGTCTTAGTCTTATACTAATCATCTATACATGCTTATGTGTCCTAGCTTGTTTATCAAAAACGCCTATTGGCTGCTGCTATATAGAACTTGATGGACTCTGTAATTCCTTCTGTAAGCTCAATGAGTAAAGCACTAGTATGCTTCCAAAATGCCGCCTAGTGCCATGTGCCAACTCTTGAAGTGACACATGTCTTTCCACTTTGACTACTGTATATTCATGTCCTTCTCAAGCCCTCAGTTCTTGCAGAAGGCCAGAAATTAATAATACAGTTTTAAATTTCAGTAGTTGATTCTAGTTCTGAATTCAAAAGAAGACGGTAAAGAAGGTAAGGGGATGATCAACATCCTTAAGCTATATAAGATGACACACTCATGATCATGCTGCCGTTAATTTGACTTTGTTCCACTAGTCTTGTCGTGATGTTTTCATAATATAAAAATGAGCAGAATCTGTGGTGAAAAGAGTAAAGTTACTAGTGTTTTCTTCTTCTTCTTCTTTTTTTTCCTGAACTTGGCATTACTAGAGTTTCATGTTATAATTACCTGTAACGTTTTCTATTTTAGGAAAATCGAAAATTGATGACATTCAATTTAGATAAAGCTGGTAATATAAATAAGTGTTAAGGCCATGTCTGCCATTTTTGGAAACTGACTTGACTGCCAACCATTTTTGTATGACTTGAATTAGTGCCTGATGCTATTTGCATATAATAGACTTATATCCCCAAAGGACCAAGACATTATATATATTACCAATTCACTTGAGCGAGACAGAGGAGAGTGGAATTTTGTGTGCAGAGGGCGAAATCCAGAGATATACAAAGGAACACCAAAAGCGAAGGCAGCTCGCTGGATACCTACCAACGCCGAGGTGCAAAAGCATGGGCTGCAAATAGGATTAGATACCCTGGTAGTCCATGCCGTAAACGTATCACATCTAGGGTTTGTGCGCGCAAGCTGACCCAGACATCACCACTTAAAAAGTTACTATTAATAACTGCTCTATAACTTTTTCATTTGATTCTTTTATTGTTTTTGGGTCAACCAAAAAGAGCACTACAGTTAAAAAATATTGGTAGATCTAATGTTTATTCAATTTTGTTGTTTAATTTTCTCTTCGGATCTTTATGTATCGAAAAAATTAACAAGTTCTGTTGGAATTTACTTATCCAATAGAAACTTCTGGTGGACTTTTTTTACTTGGAATACAGAGTCTGATTTAAGCTGTACTGGACTTCTGGTATCTTGTTTTATCTGATGTCTTCTATCCTTATCTATTTGCAGGTCTGACAATGCATCAAAGTAGTTACACCAATTAGTCTTGTGCATTAATGGAGACAGTCGTAAGTGTCTTTGCATAGTATAGAAAACTAAAAG
Source organism: Solanum aculeatissimum (assembly GCA_038996855.1). NCBI lineage: Eukaryota > Viridiplantae > Streptophyta > Magnoliopsida > Solanales > Solanaceae > Solanum > Solanum aculeatissimum. The sequence goes on along the minus strand of JBCEWC010000698.1, from coordinate 35,123 downwards.
TACATATTATGGTTCTTGTGTCATATTACCACAACATTGGGAGTTGGAAACAAACAGGAAACTCTTGATGCAACAATTTACCTAGCTTTCTATTTGGAACATTTCAAGATATTTCTGGTGATATGAATGGAAAAGGCGTAAGCCGAGACAATCCAGCTTTAGTCAGGCATGGCACATGCCAATAAGCAAGGGGTCTGACTTTTGAATTTGAACATTTTCATATTTTAAATTGGAATGCATTAATAGTTCAAAAAAATCAAAAGAGTAATAAATTGATAAGAATCCGTGAAAGTTGGATAGTTGTTTGTTATGCCAGTCAATTTAACTTTTTGAATAATATACTTGTCTTGTCCTAAATGTATTTTTTTCTTTATGGGGAAGGACAGCTAAAGAGGTGGTTTACACCTCATGTTCAGGCTAAGAGTCGAACTCCTCATGCCGGAAGGTGTATGGGTGTAAGGTGTTAGGCCTCCACCTGGCTGCCTAAGGGCAGTTATGCTTTCCTTTGCCTTAAGTGCCATGGACATGAATTTGTTTTAAAATGTTGATTCTTGCTTCCGATGCTTTGGCTTCTGGGTTGCCTTCACTTTCCTGTGCCAATGGAAGGATCATTAATGAGTGTAGTAGGAACATTAATCATTTGAAGGCATCATAGAAGTTTACATCCTGCCTTTCTCTTATTGATTTGACTGTTGAGTATTGTCAATAGTTTACCACTCTCACTAACATATATCATCCCCCCTTGCAGCCTAATGAATTTAAGGAACCAAGCAAGATTGGAGATAGACCAACCAGTGATGTTGTCGTAAGACTTAGAACACAGGATGGACGTGATGATTGGCTTTACTGCCATTCACATATTCTTGTTGGAGAGAGTAAATATTTTGCTGATCGGTTATCAGATAGTTGGCCAACATGTCAGATTCTGGATTCACGGAATTGTGTTGAGGTTTACTGTGAAGAACCTGATCTAGACTCCCATGTCAATATCCTTCGACTCTTTTATGTCATTGTGGATGGCTTGATGACAGAAATTTGCCATGGTGTCAAGAATGCACTTGGCATTTTGCGAGTTGCTGTCAAGCTTGGATGCCCGAGAATTATTGCAGTATGTGTGGATTATTTGGAAGCAGTCCCTTGGGAGGAAGCTGAAGAGGAAGAGATATTAAATACTATACCAAGCATGGGACCTAAGGTGGAACCAGTACTTGCTCGCCTCCAACCAGTCAATCCTACTGCAGTAATGAAGATTTTTCTTGCAGCCCTTCATTTTGCTACATCATCACCTCCTTCACCTTTGAATGATCTGAAAAACACTGCTCAAGAACAACTTGAATACATGCTTACCGAGGACGATGATGCTCCTTTACTGACCGCTGATGAAGAAATAAAGCTAGAAGTCATCCAATGTGTCAAGAAGTTGTTTGATAGATTTAATAGCCTTATAGAATCTCTACTGTGTCACCTCCAAGAATCGATTTCAGATGCTGCGGAAATGCAATCATTGCATTCGTATTTAACAGATTTGTTATGGGCATGTCAGATATTAGGAAAGCTGGAGATTATCAGAGATTTTGTTTGCAGCTGGACGGAATTGTCGGTGAAACTAGTAACAATCGTTCAACAAAAAGATGAAGAAAATCAAATTCTGAAGACAAAGCTGAAGGTTCTTGAGGTGACAGCAAAAGTATTAGAGGCAGTAGGATATGGGATAGTTGTGTTACCTACAGTAAAACGACTTCACATGGTGAAGCTCTGGCTTCCTTTTGTCCGGGCCATGAAGCCTCTGGTCGATTCTGTCTCTGAGGAAAGTGAGGATGATCTCACACTAAAAGTCGATAGTGAGATCTGGCAGTCTTTGGAGTCAGCATTTGTTGCTATTATACTTACATTGCCGTCAGTTGATCAGACAGACATTTTAACAGAGTGGTTGGAAAATCAACAGATTCGATATCCAGACCTCACCGAGGCATTTGAAGTATGGTGTTACAGGTCCAAGGTTGCCAAGCGAAGGCTGGCAACACTCGGGGAAGAGCACAATACAGCTAAGGCAGTATGACTTCTCTGTACTTTTACCAATTCTAGGATTTAGCTATCCTCCTTTTTGCGTCACTGATTATATGCTGCAAACTTTCTTTTATTCTTTTGAGTTATAACATAGCTGAACTAGTAAACATCTTTAAATGGCCTAGCTTCTGTAAAGTGACCTCTATTTTGTCTCCCTCTGTGGCTATATGCTTAGTTGATTATGAAGTATATCAATCTTTTTCAGCAAAATATCCTCAGAACTCGCAAACTGGAATTTTGCCTTGGAACTGTATGCCAAGTGATGATTGAGGAAAATTTATGTTCTTACATGTGAAAGTTTACTCCTAGAAATGACAGCTAATGTTCTTGGCCATATCTGAATCTGATTGTTAGTTGTTAACTCGTGACTTCTCATATCTTAGAATACATGAATTAATCTTTGGTTCATTCCGCCATCCTGACCAGTGAATCATTAAGATTCCTTTTTCAATAGAATCTTTTGTTCGGAACTAGTTCTATTTTAGCTTTCTTTTCGTTAAGAAAATAAGCCAAGCCTTCTTTATAGTGCTTCCTTTGAGCTGGTAAGGCAGACTATGTTGCTCGGATTTTCCAAAAATGTCCGTTGTTGTCTATCAGATTCTTCAGAAGTTACGTATTTTTGCAGGATTTGACATGGGTGGGGGTGACATTTTTGGAGAGTCCGAGCAACACACAGTCTATATGGTCATCCTTGTGCGACTAGCTCAAGTCATTCGAGTGAGTCGTTTTCCTATGAAACAGGAACCACTTCTCCTTGTCCTTGGCTATTTTCCTTCAATTGTGCATTGAGATTGAGTTTTACAGGAAGAAATTAGAACCAGAAAAGGACACAAAGCAATAAACTGATCATAGAAAGATTGATTTTCAGTTGATATACTGTTATATCCTTCTGCACTGACCAGTTCAGAACCAATCACATATTTTTGCTGGTTTTTGTTCTCATCAATGGTATTTCTTACCTTGTTATCTTGCTGTCCTTTTCTTTTCCTGCAACACTACTTCAAAAAAATTTCTTTTTAGTCGAGAGTCTATCGGAAACAAGCTTTCTACTCTACAAAGTTAAGGGTAAGGTCAACGTATATCCTATCCTTTCTAAACCTTACTTGTGGCATTACACTGGTATGATAATGTTGGTATCAAAATTCATTCAATCTGAGGGTTTATTGGAAATAGCCCCTCTAGACCATAAAGGTAGGAATAAGGTCTACGTACTTTCTTTACTCTTTCTTTCTACCCTTTCTGGACTCCACTTGTGGGATTACATTGCTCGTCGTTGATATCAAAAGTGGTTCAAAACTCGTACAGTACTTTTTGAAAGTACTTGCTCATATTAATATTTTGGTTTGTAGACGAACAACGACAATACATCGGGCTCTATTCTACCACTCCGTCAATTTGATACCACTCGTTTTGCTGAATAGTTAGCTCTGATACCAATTATTAAGATAAAATATTGGATAATATTCTTAATGTGGTGTGTTTTTTTTCGATTTGGATCAAGTCCATTGTTTAATTTTCTCCAAAAAAATTCACATAATTGAGAGTATTCATACACTTAACATGTAACTTTCTGTGATCAATGTGAGACTTTATTCGCACATCCAACATTTACATCCTTTCCTTCCAAATTTTTTTTTGGATATAAAGTGTAATAGTATATATACTTTGAAACTTGCTCCTAGTTTTTAATTCAACGGTGAGAAATTTCTCGTTTTCATATAATCATAAACACTAAATACAATATAATAAAGGTTCGAATAAACCTTTTTATCGCGCTAACTCCACTCCTATATAAAGGTGTGAAAAACAACTTATATTTGGATCAAGAATAAATTAAAGAAAAATTAGGTGCAAATAATTTTTTTTTTTAAAATCACTAAAGCAAATATTGTTTCTAAAAGAATTGATAGCAACATAATTTTTATTTTTAAAAAAGCAATTGAAAAAGTATTCTAATTTAATCAAGATATTTTCCAAATAAAGAAAAATTTCCAAGTACAAAATTATTCTTTATGTATCTTGCATCTATAATTAACTACCTTTGTTAGGTTTATTTCATTTTCAGAGTACCACTTACTTTTGTAAATTCCTTTTTTTTTTTTTTTTTTTTCCTTATAGAGGGATATAAATTGTACTAATGGATCAACGACGGGAGAATCAGAATTTTCATTGAGTAAATTCAAAATATGAAAAAGTAACCATATCAAAAAGTTAAGAAACTTCAATATCTACGGTATAAACGATATAATTTTAACAAAGATTGGCTAAAATGGATGGAATATTATTTTTTTTATACCAACCAATACTAATTTTTTTTCCCACATCCAATATAACAAAATTAATATACAAACTCTCAATCATTTATATATATCTTCTAGAAGTAGCCTAGAAAATCTAACTATTTTTTGAAGAACTTAAATGGTTCTTCAAATGCAATGTATAGGACTATTGTAACTATGTAAAACTTGTTTCTTGATTCTTTACACTACCATAGGGAAATGGAAGAGAAACAATATACTAAAAAGACGCGAGTTTTTGTTGTTTAGCAACAGAAGTTGTCAGTCGCTAATTCCTGTTCTTGTTTAGCTAGCGACAGAAGTTGTCTGTTCTGTCGCTAACTCATGTTCACAGAAGTTGTCTTGTCTGTCGCTAACACATGTTCTTGTGTTAGCGACAGAAGTTGTCTGTCGCTAGTTCATGATCATGTTTAGCGACAGAAGTTCTGTCATTGATTCCTGTTTTGCTTGTCAGGCGACAAAATCTGGTAACAAGGGAGCGGCGAACCTCTTCCTGTTTTGAATGTTGAAGTTTTCATAGACATTTGTTGTTGAGTGAGCTGATGTTGGTGTGTTTAGGCTACCAAACTCATGATTTGCTTCACCAATTTGGATGTTTTGTGTGGGAATGGGAAGGAAACTGTGGTGTGTTGCTGACATTGAGAGGTTTTCATTATGTGGTAGGCCAAGAGTGAGTGAAACTGTGCCACTTGTTGAGTATGGTGTTGAGAATTGCTCGGGGCTAAACCGAGCAATTTCTCCGATGGGATAGGCTCCGAATCCTCCCATGAAGTTCATCGGTCCTCCCATAAGGGAGAATCCGTCTCTGTCCTGTCTATCATCCCCAAACTTGATCGACATTTGTTCATCGTTAGGCTTTACATCCATGTTGATGGATGGAACACTGTTTGGTGAATGCAACATCTCATTGCTCCTTGGTTTCTTTGGACTCCCTTGAGTGATGTTGATGCTTTCGATCTCTGGTGATCCGATGAGGTTGAAACCTGCAGACTGATTACGGATGCTCATACCGATAGGCGATAGGGAAGTGGCATTAGACATTGGCATTGGTGAAGCAGGGTTGTGTTGGTTTGAGACAAAGCTTTTGTTTTGGCTATCTGAACCAGGACTTTTCTCTTGTGGAGCTATGGATCTTGATGTTGTTGAATCTTCATTCTGTTCACCTAATTTGCTCGTCTTTTCGTGATCCAATTCGTTCTGTTCGTGTTCTTTGATCTCTTCCAAGTACATCTCTTCCACCATTGGCTTCCAAAGACGAACTCGAGCATTGATGAACCAGTTGGACACCTGAATTGTCCAGAAACAGCACTTTGTCAAAACCAAAAACGGAGAATGATCACTAGACTAATAGTTATTATCTCAGAAAGTCAAGTCACTTTCTTTGTTCAATCAGAATCAAGAAAGAACGATGACTTTCTGATATAACAACTACTCGTTGAGTGACCATCTGAGAAATCAACTCGAGAATTCAAAATCAAGAATGACAATGTTGTTGTCACTGACCTGACTCCTAGTTAGCCCTGTTTGTTTTGCCAGCATCATTTTGTCTGAATCCTTGGGATAACTACACAACAAATTGCCACAATTTATCAGAATAAAGTACCACCTTACTAACCTATAAGCTAAGCTATATTGCTCGGATTCTTCAAAAATATTATTAGGTGCGTGTGTGCATCCTGAAAGGGTCCGACTACCACCTTATTAACCTATAAGCTAAGCTATATTGCTCGGATTCTTCAAAAATATCATTAGGTGTGTCTGTCGGATCCTCAAAAGTCAGTGCATCCCGAGAGGATCCAACATTGGTGCAACAACGTTTATGAAAAGTCCAAGTAACATAACTGATGAAAAAAAGAGTTGTTTCGTGCTTACGGATGGAGGAAATGTTCAAAGAGCCAAGCGCGAAGAACAGAAACAGCTCGTTCGGGCAATCCTCTCTGAGGTCTCCAAGCATTATGCTGGATCATTCCTAATTGTTGCAAAGCCCTTTGTTGTCTTAGCTGATTGTCAACAAACTTAAGCCTTGAACCTTCAATCTTCCCTCCCAAACTATCCTCTTCGCCTAACGTCTTGCTTGCTGATCGTATTTGCCCTATTATCGCGTCCTTAAGACACCTAAACTGCTTCGAAATCGTCTGCAAAGCCAATGCTGTGTATGTTTTTGCTGATCCAATGCCTGCTGCTTGCTCCAACCAGCGTATCACTGTCTGCATTTGATGATGATAATGTCTGTACCTCTGCTCCACCTATATATTAACACCAAGAAATAGCTTTATATCAAAAAGAAACAAAAACTTATGTTGTTCGGACTCTTCAAAAAATGTTGATAAAAGTATCTGACATGGGTACGACAACAAGATAGGAAAAAAGTTGAAGCATAGCCTTAATTATTGTTGGAAACCAATAAGACCATCGTTTTGCCTACTAGTTGTCAAGCTTATCAATGAAGAGAACATGGAGTATGTTCGCTCTTTGATAGATGTTATTGAAGATCGTAAATACTTGTTGTAAGCTAACAAGACCACAATTACACATATCCGACACAGATGCAACAAAGAAAGAAGTTGGGAATCTAGGTTCAAGGATACGAAGTTTCTTCTCCAGACTAAATTAAATCCGACACAGATGCAACGACATTTAAGGCTAGAAAAAAGAAAAACAACAAGAAGTATAGTCATATTAATTTACCTCATCAAGCATGTTTAGAAGTTTTGCTTTCTTCATTTGAATTTCTTGCCTCTCTGCTGTACTTAGCTCTGCTGCTGCTGCTGCTGCTGTTCCTCCTCCTCCTCCGCCTCCGCTGTCATGTTTACTGCTATTCTCTCCTCGATCTAGCTCGTGCCCATCCATATCGGTCATCGTCTTAGCCATATTCTTCGATTTCTTAACATCATCATTCACAACAACTTCAATACTGTTATTGCTAATAGTTTTCATTGATTTTCCAACATTGACAACTTCATCAAGTAGCTCTTGAGCTGCTTTCAAGTACTTAGAACTCAAAGGCATATTAAAACTCTGTAGTTGTTGTTGTTGTACCACTCCTGAAGCAGAAATTGAAGCTGAAGCTGAAGCCGTAGGCGAAGAAACAATCTCACGCGCTGCTGTAAAGTTCCCGAAACCCGACTGCTGCGAGGACGACAGGCTAAGTGAAAGCCCTTGCTGATGATGAGCGCGTGTAACCTCACGCGCCGCCGTGATGTCATTAGACGGGTTGTAGAACCCATACTGGGACGATCGAGCTAGAAAGCCGTGAAGAGCGGAAATCGACTCCTCGTTGTTGTTGTTGTTGTTGTTGTTACCGGCGTCTTGAGATGGCACGGTGAAGGCCGCGGTGGCGAGTGGTACGCCGACGAATTGCTGCGAAGGCGGCAGTGGCGGTGGCGGCGCGTGAGATAAGTTAATTGAATTTCCTGGAGGATTGGAGTTGAAGAAAATAATGTTGTTGCTGCTGCCGCCGCCGCCACCTGGTGGCTGCTGTTGTGTTTCAGAAAATCCAACATAGCTAGGATTCATTAGTATTAAAGTTTGTAATCCATCATTTCCTGTTTGGATTTCTGAATTTCCATGAAAATAAGCTGCCATTTTTCTTCTTTTTTTTATTTTATTTTTCTGAAAAAAAAAATAAAAAAAAATAAAAGGTCAAGTCAAGTAAGTAAACATATACATATATAATATACAAAATAAAAGCAATTTTATACTTTCCAACATTCTAAAACAGTGACGAAGCCAGAATTTTCATTCAGAAGTTCAAAAATATGAACTAGTATGAAGAGATTTAATTAAGGGATGTCAAAATATAAAGAACGTTTTCGACGACCAACACCCCTCAATTATAAATAACTAATCCGTTACTGTATTTAATCTTATATTTTCTCTTGGAGGAAGTTCGAATGAACATCTTTATTCTTATCTGACTCCGCCTCATATCCCAACAAAACTCACAAAAAAAAAAAAACTCTAGTCTACTATCAACAACTACAAATTACTGTCTCAGTAACAAATCAAGATTTTTCACTAAATGAATTTCAAACCTTATATACGATATATAAAAAGACTTAGAATATCTTTTCGTCCTTTTAACTCCACCCCCGATTATAATTAGGTTGGGTGAATTTTTTTAACCTAAAAATGATAAGATTCCTAAGTAAAAAAAGGTTATTTTATGGTAATTATTATGATGTGTACCTTTTGTTGTTGAATACAAGAAATTCAACCAATTCACTTGAAAAACACAAAATGGTAAAAAAAAACTCAAAATTAAAAATTATTAAAAAAAGCAATTCTCAATATAAATACATTTGATTTTTTGATAAAAAAAGGTTTGTAAATTAAAATATATAGTTACAAATTTTTGTAATTGCACGTGGTGTATCATAATCTGACAAATGAAAGAATTTTTTTAATTTTTATATATATTTTTAATTATAATAACAGATTTTTTAGAGAGAGAAAGGACAAAGATAGTGTAAGAACTTGCAATTGTGGATGAAATTACATGAGAGAGAAAGAGAAACAGGAGCGGAGCTAGTAGCCGACATGAAAATTTAGTATTAATAAATTTATAAAAAATATATATTTGTTGAATTTTAAATTCAATTATTATCATTTGAAATTATTATTATAAAATTTTAAAAAAAATTAATAAAAATATCCTTATGACCTTCTTTGAGGATTTCTAATGCATCTATCTCTAGATTTATGTGATTAATAATAATATAAAATTTTCAATGAGAAAATACGAATTCGACAGAATTCAATAATTTTTATTTAATACGTAGAAATTATTATTTTAAAATTTAAAATTCAAATTCTACCTCTAGTCTTTGAGTAGGATGAAGCTAGAGTGTCAGTTACAAGTTCTATCGAATTCAATAGTTTAAAATCTTATATGTATATTAATTTAGAACTTGATAACTCAAAAAATACTTAAAATTCAAAGCCTTTAACCTTTAGATTCTAGATCCACCTCTAAAACAATATCAAAACTCAAGTGTCAATTATGTTTCGAGCTTCGACCGAATTCAGTAACTTTGGTTCAAGTATCTTAATTAATTATTAATTCAGAACTCATAAACTCCAAAAGACTAGAAAATTGAAATAACATCTCAGACTTACAAACTTCAAATTCTGATTCCATCTCGACTCTGATAATCAAAGTAGAAAACAAGAGAAGATCCATTTTTTTTTCTTCAAACAATTTACATTATTAATGAGTTAAAGAATCATACCTTGAAATAATATTTTTAATTATTATAATATTTTTTCCCCCCTTTGTTCTTGTGATTTGACTTAGCTTTCCAAATCATTTGATGCAGCCATCAGCAGAAAGAAAAAAAAACTATCTTCTTCTGTGTGAAGTGATGAGAGCTAATAAAAGTACTGAACTTTTTGAGAGAGAGAGAGAGAAAGAGAGAAAGAAAGATGTGGATGTGTGTATGTGAGTGTGTGTGTGTTTTTTTGCTTATATATATAAAAAAAATTAAAAATTTTTAATTTACATTTTACTTTGAATTTCAAAAGTTATATTGTTTTTTAAATTTTAATCGTAAATACGAATAAGGCTGAAGCTATTGATGAATAGAAAGAAGAAGATGATGACTTTTACATCTGTTATAATTTAAAGGGTAAGTTTGGTGCAGTAAAGATCTTGCTATGTGTAGGGTCCGGGGAAGGGCGAGATCATAAGGGTCTATTGATGCAGTTTTACTTTATATTTCTGTCGGAGGCTGTTTCCAAGGAAGCCTTACCAGAATCCTTCTAATTTATGTGTCATAATTTAAGTTTTTTTAAAGTATTTAATTGTGAAACGAGTCGAGGCGGAGATAGTGATGAACGATGAAAAGAAAGAAGAATAAGAAATCTCACATTGGTAAGAAATGAGATTTTTAAACTTCTTATAAGGTTTGAACAGATTTTTTTTGTTTAATCTAGTTTTTTGAAGTATGAATTATGTTGAAATGTATCTAATTAATATGATATTAAAGTCAGACTCATTTGATGTGGCCCTCCAAGAGATCAATTGAGGGAAGGAGGAGGCGCGGGGGTGGGGGAATACTTTCCACCCTAGATCGATAGTAGGGGGGGGTGGAAATATCCCTAATCCATAAATGTACATGCTCGAGTTTGAAAAAAAGGTTTCTAACGTGAGAGAGTGATAAATAAAAAGAGGATGAAAATATTCTCAATCTATAACTTTATACACTTCAGTACGAAAAAAGATTCTGACGCGAGGGGGTGATAAATGGATGGGACAGTCCATGAATATGCACGTTTCGATTGGAAAAAGGATTCTAACGTGCATGAGGGAGTGATGAATGGAAAAAAACTCAGCATCATGAGATCCTTAGACTCCTTATAAGACATAAACAACACTCCTCTCTTTCTTCCTATAAGTTATAAGCTTTGAAATTATTTATTACCCCAAATGCTTAATTTGACAGCTATCCTTAAAGTTACGAATTTGACAGAATCTAACTGTCAAATCCTTAAAGTTACGAATTTTGATAGAATCTAACTCAGTATCTTTAATTATCTCAATTTATATTGTAATAATCTATCAGGAAACCTTTATTTTGCTACGTGTATTGTACTTATAAGTTTTCAATTGCTTTCAACTATACTCGTTTTTGTATCTAATATTTTCTGCTTTGAGAGCTGATATATTTGAGTTGAGGATCTTCCAGAAACAACTTCTCTATCTCTATGAGATACTGATAATATCTGCGTACATTTTACTCTCTTCAGACTCCACTTATGAAATTTCACTGAATATAAATTTCTAATTCTCGAAATTAATATATATCACATAAATTACGACGGAACGATTATAAAATTATTTATGAAATGGTGTCTACCTACGTATCCATCATCAAAGATCAAAGGTGTGTCAGAGGAAACAAACAGATGAAAAACGAGGTAATGTCCATTTCCACTAACAATATAATAGATTATAAGAATTTAATATATATATTTTCCCATTTTAATTTATATAAAATCTTTGATTGGATATAAATTTTTGTTTAAAAATAAAATTTATAATTATAATATTTTATTTTAAAATAAAAATATATTTAATTAATTTTTTTTTAAAAATAACTTTCGACAGAAATATAATGTAAAATTACGTACAATGAATTATTATGATCAAATCCTTCTCCGACTCTACGCATAGCTGAAACTTTAGCATATCGGAAGGGAAAAAAATGGTAGGGTTGAAGGGATAGGGGAGAGGGCCCTATTGTCATTATTGATTTGTGTTGGCACTTGGAAGAAGATAATTGTGAAAGAAATTTAGGACCTACAATTATGAAAATTTATACTTTTGACTTAATTTTGTTGACACAATATGTGGCGGATTCATCATCTGAAATTTATATATAATTTTTAAAAATAATTTAATTAATATAATAATAATAATAATTAAATATTTGATAAATATTTTTAAAAATATATATTTTAAAAGATTGAATAAAATTGAGATTCATATGAATTTTACTCTTCCATTTTATTGATATATACTTGTTTGGATGGTTGTTAATTATTGCATTTTATTTTATGTAACGATTGATTTGTATCGTCGTCTTGTTTATTATTTGTATTTTAATTTATGTGATTGCTTTTACTTTTTAATCAGTTAAATAATGAATGATATTTTTTTTTAAAATTTATGCTCAATCAAATATTCGTATAAATTGCGATAGAGAAATAATAATCATATTCTGCCTTAATTAATTTTATTTTATTTATAATAATTTTATCTCATATTCTATTTTTCTTTGTGATACTATAGGTTCTTCTTTAAATTATTGATGCTTGGAATTATATTCCTTAATATTAATATAATATAATATGATACAATATGAGATAACGTGTATGTGACAATTAATCTGAAAAACTTATTAATAGGAAGCTTTTATAATCATAAAAATATTATGATACGTTTAAGATCATAAATTTTTATTATATATTATATTTGTGAGCACAAATTTCAAAACTTTTTTTAAAAATTATATGTTTTTAATTCTAATAAGTGACATATAAATTAAAGGGCTTAAGTATTTTCTTTATCCAACCACATCTTGTTTTCAAAATTTTAAAAAGTTTTAGATAAGCTCCTCAATGGGCCCTAGATAATATATAATTTTTTTTTCTCTTCTTATTTTTTACTTTTTTATTTTTTGTGGTTGGATTTAGAGGGTATGATGATAAAGCAAAGCTAAAAGTTATAATATCATTATCTTCATATTTTATTTTTTTAAAACTCCAAATAGAAAAAAAATATATGTGTATGATTATTTAGTCTAATAAGTAGAAAAATAATAATATTTAAAGTAAAGTTAGAAATTGTATTCAAAAATTGAAATTAAGATTGAATATGTATTTAATTTTAATAAAACATAAAAAATTTCAAGTGGAAAAGATTTTTTAGTGGAAATATTGATCAAGATCACTTTTCATATTTGTAATTCATTTTTTCTAAAATAATCAGTTTAATATATAATCAAACACTATTTTTTTTAAATAATAATAATAAGGATAAATGGCTTCTAAATTATTTATGCTTTTTACAAAATTCAAAAAACAAATATGTTGATTCCAGCTGTATATCTACTTTTGTTTAAAAATAGGTTAATAATAATTCACAAATGGCTTGTGCTTGTATTAAATAAAATATCCCTCCCCCCCACCCCCTCCCCCACACCCAACCCAACCAATATCTAGTATAATAAATTACTTATGCAACAAATTCGATCGAAAAAATATGTAAAAAATTTCAAACATAAAGTGTTAAAGATATTTTTGTTCAACTGACTCGACCAGATTATATTTATTTATTTATTTCTAAAAAGAATAACATGAATTGTTTACCATAGTTTCATGTCAACTTTTTTTTTTCTTCCATTGATTGATTTATATATAAAGATATATTTCTTTAAATAAAATTTTAATTTTTTTAAAATACAAATGAGACAAAAAAAATATACATTGAGTTTCCTAATTGCCAGACAATATTTGATTTGATTTAAAAGTTCATTTTTTTAAGGTTTCAATAATTTTTTACTTTAGTTTCTTAAAGAGATGAAATCTTATTAATTAAATGGCATTAATTAGAGGACTTAAATCTCCTTTTGGTTAAAGTTGTTTCCATGATGAGATTGTTGTGACTATAAACACATGTCATAAATAAGATTAAATTAATTTTCAAAACATTTCTTAAAAGTAACATTCTTTTTAAAAATATATATTGTATATCAATTAAAAAAAAATAGGGTCACAAATGTAGGAACTAATATTTTTATGTAAGTAATAATAAGTAAGACAAAGTTTTTTTTGAAGTGTTAATAAAAGTAATTTGGCTCATTTTTATAATTTACACCAAATTTGACCTAAATTATTAATAAACATAAATTTAAATTATTTTACAAAGTTCAAGAACAAAATTTGACTATTTCCCTTTTTTGTGTGATATTGGGGGATGTGGTGGATTTACTATTTGAATCCTTTTTGACATGTAGTATAACATCTATTGAAAGTATAAGAAATCATGATTGGACTTTTGCATGAAAGAAATAGTTTTTTCGTCGTTGGAGTCCGACTAAATTCAGATTCATGTCGAAAAATTTCATATTAAAAGGTAAAACACTCATTAACCAAGACGACTTCGTACTTAGGGGGTTTGAATCCCTTTGGATACGAAGTCACCTTTGTTAGGGAGCATTTTACCCTCCAATATGAAATTTTCCTGTACGAATCAAAATTTAGTTGGACTTAAACGTGAATACTGAACCTCGGATAATTAAAAAAAATTGTATTTTTCACTTAAACATTAATTTTTTCTATATAATGTGATTATTGTCAAGTTGAGCACCATATAATATTTCATAAGTACTTCACTAGATGCCTAGTGGATCTTTATTTAATTAATTTTTGATAAAAAAATTTTAAAAGCTTTTGGTTTCTATTTTATTATGTTTGAGACAAAATTTTGGATTCTTCTATTTTTTATGTGGAGCACTAGATTTGAGTCCATTGGCTAAGGAAAAGACACAATCCAAAAAGTATTTAATTAATTTTCTAAGAAATTTTGTGATAGGATAGTTCAAGATTCTTCCATCTCTAATAAAAAGTCTCGAGTTTAAATTTTTAAAAATGAAAGTACATTATTTAAGCGTATTGCTTTCAAAAAAGGGTCGTGTAATACGTGGATCCAAAGTTAATTGACCTTAATACAGGTACTCAATATTAAATGGAAAATAAAAAGAAAAAGGGAATATACCTCAAAGAACTACAACATAATTTTTTTTTAAATAATAATTTATGTCAATTCTTTACCTATGTTTTGGCATGCTGTAAGTGGATTTTATATGACTTTTTAAATACATCTTTATACTGAAAAAACAATTTAAAAGAGAAAAGAAAATTATCTTCAATCAATCATGACAAATACTTTTGACAACATAAATGATATTTTCTATATTTTTATTTATGTAAGTCAATTTCTTTTTTCCTGTTTCACATGTAGACCTAGTACTTTAAACTAAAAATATAAATCTACAAAAAAGTCCACTAAAATTGTAATAAATAGTATTTTCTAAATCTATATAGAACTCCAATAGAATTGCAACAAATAATATGTATGAATGTCTAAACACATAATTTTAAAAAAATATAATGAGTTCAATATCAAGAATTTCAGCACTTAAAGTCTAAATACGTATCTGAATATCACGATTTTTTAAAAATTGGTAAAGTTTTCAAAACTTAATATAGGCTTTTGTCACACTTGTCATGGTAACTTACCTATATGCATGGAGCTATCACATCATAAAATTTTCTACTTGGTTGTGATTGTCTTTTTTTTCTTTTCTTCTTTTTACTTGCACACATGTAGTTAGTTGAAAAAATAATTGATGGACAATAATATTCATGAAATAAAGAAGGTGAAGCAATCAAATTCTTTATAATATGATATATATTCTTTTTTTTTCATAAATATAAATATGATATTCAAATCAGATTGTGCGTATCTTAAATTCCAATAGAAAAGTGTGTTTTTTTAATTAGCATTATAAGTCTCATTTCAACACTTAGAAAATAGTCAATGAGACTTCTATTGGTCAAGAAAATCAGATTAAAAATTATTTTTATATATATATAGTAGATGTTGAATCCATTAGTAAGAAATTCTAACTTCGTCACTGAATTACACAGACTTTATCATTATCTTTGTAGGGCAGAAAAACTGTTTCCAATAAACCCTAGCAACAAAAAGAAAAGCTTTCTAAGTTCATTGATGCAATATAGTTGTCAAATTTCCTCTAGGCCAAAACATGCTAAAATGATAAAAAGAGTGAAAAAATTGAATAGTACAAATTGGTATTCTTGTAATTGTCTTTCTTGTTTTTGGAATAACAACTTGACTATGTGAATCAAAGAGGATTTTGCTTTTTACACATATATATAGGGGTCCATGTCTTTATTAGCCACAACAAGAATTGGTTCTTTTTCAATATTTGTTTGATTCTTTTGCTTTGCATAGAAACTTATCCAAATACTTTGCACTTAAAAAAAATTGGTTTCTTCCCAAAGAATATATCAAACCCCACCAATAATCAATTAACATAACCAAATTTATTGTGTTATGCCCAATATGTGGACTCCACAACCCACCAAATTATTTACTTTCACTCTCCAAATTTCCTCCACATGTAATCTCTTTCTTTCTTCTTTTGGGGGGGCTAAATTAAAATTGCTCTTCAAATAGGCTTCTTCTTCTAAAAAAAAATCAACAAAAAAAATATGTGGTTTTTCAAAAAGAGTTATATCTATATCTATATATACAACAACAATAATGTATCCAATGGAATCTCATTAAGTGTGGTATGAAGAGGGTAAAATGTACGCTGACTTTATCACTATCTCATAGAGATAGAAAGACTGTTTTTGGAAGACCCTCGTCTCAAAAGTATATATATATATATATATAGAGAGAGAGAGATATTAAGTATTTACAAATATTATGGTTCCATTTGTTCATACTGATATTTCAATATTCACGAGTAGTCTAATATTTGAAATCCATTGGAGGCAAGTATATATCGAAAAGATATAGCATATGAGTCTAACTCGATTTCAAAAGCTAAATTCAAGAGGATATATAGAATTGTCCAAGTCCATTGAAGAATATCAACTGCCCATTTCACAATCAATGTGGGAGACTTAATACTCCTGGTCGAACCTAGGACTGAAAAATTGGTGCATGGATCAAGAACAACATTGGTGGTGAACGAATTAGGATGAGACTGACTCTGACATCATGTAATAATATAACATTTTGGCCTAACTCAACTTCTAAAGCTACCTTAAGAAGGAAAGATTGTCCGAGTCTATATAATGAGACTATCCATCCCAAAATCGATTTAACGCTATATAAAATCGATTTTAAGTTATATGCATTATCAAAATACAATACTTTTTTACACTATTTAGTTTCATAACTAATATTTACATATAAGTTATCTTAAAATAATGGATTTATAATTTTTAAAATAAAATATATTGCTTACAACAATAAATAAAAATAACCTAATATCTAAAAGTTTTGTTAGATTGACTATATATAAAACTTAAATTCTTTTTTAAAAAATGGACAAAATCTTATTCAAGTTATAATGAGCCTATAGAGGGGCCAACTTGTAAAATGAAGGAGACTCTATTGTACACTAATTAAGTTTGGTTTACTATGATTGGTTCATAAAATAATCAATCACATGCCCAAAATTTCTAATTTATTTATTAGGTTCAACCACTTCTGTCACATAAGGGTGAGCTAAGTGCATAAATATCTGATTTTGAAATCATCATTTAAGTTATATTTATAATATATAAAAAATTTATAAGTTTATTTACTTTTACATGTGATATTTGAAGTTTCATGAGATTGAATTTCTATGTGATTGAAGTTCAATCATTTTGTATGAATTTTAATCATATGTGACTTAATTCAGTTATAATACGTACATAAATTTCAAACGATATCTGAACTTCAGTCATATTTACAGCTCACTCAGATGCCATCTATTTGAAATTGTACCACAATGAGTGTACATATAAATAATTGAGTACAAATTATATTTCTTAGTAAAGAGAACTTTCTAAGTAAAATAATTATGTACCGTGTAAAAAACTTTATATTTTGTTTGACCTAGTCATAAGTAACTTAATTCAGTTATATGTGCATAAACTTCAGACAATATCTAAACTTCAGTCATATCTATAACCTAACTTTTAACACCTTATATTTGATATCATCTAAAAAAAGTAGACGTTTATAAATATATATTTTTTTTAAATAAGTACAAGTTAAATAATAATGTCCAAATAGATTATGCCTAATTTATTTTTTTTACCTTAAGGGCATATGTTAAAATTGAAATCCCTCTTTGGAAGTTAGGTATTTCTTACATTTTCTTTAGTCAAAAGAACTTGCTTTAAGTGATATTGTATCTAAATAAAACAATCATGTAATCATGTAAAAAGTATACCAATGCTATATCTTGTATAAAGCATGCAAATCAAGATTAAAGTGAAACAAACTTTATTTTTATAAATGGAAACATGAAAAGAATTGCTTTAAGTAATCTTATTTGCCTTAACTTGCTAGATAAAAGTTGCTAAACTTTTAGAAAGTAATTGGAAAAATGTTTAAAATTTATATATTTAAATTATTGATACAATTTATTGTACATTGTCTTCTATTTATCTTTAGGTTCATAAAAGCCTCAACACTATTAATTTGGTACTATATTTGCCCCCACAATGGTCCAACTTGGCCAAAAATTGACCAGAGTGGAGCCACTTTACTACTAAAAAATTATTATTTTAATTGTTATTGCGGTCGAAAGTTAATTACGTTTAGGTTGCGCTATCTGTCGTACTGTTGATTCTATCTATTCATTTAATTTTCTTTATTTTATTTTATGATGTTTTATATAAACTCGCTCTCTCTTTTTCCAAGAATTCATTTATTTTTCTTTACCGTAAGGTCTTCTCTAATAGGGAAAAGCCTATTACTTTCGTCAAGTGATCCTATCTCCCCTCGTTCTTCCATCTTTCGAGCTCCCTTTCCTTACTACGGTATGCTCTTCTAGCGTAGACCTACCACACTTCATGCCTACATCATTTTTTCCAGATGGTCTTTACCAATAGTGCCATCCTCTTCGCTGTTTGTATGAGCGATTTTCCATTGAAAAAATGTTTAGTGACTATTCATAAAGATACTTTAAATAAAATAGTTTAAAATGTTGTGGTCTTAGTTTATGATCGATAAGTGATGATTTTTGTATTTTTTATCGGGGTTTTAAATTTTATTCTTGAATATGTACTTACATGTTGTTAGTAAGTGATTTATTTTTCAATATAACATTTTTTTATGCAAATTTAAATTTAATTGAATCTCATTCTAATACAACACATCAAGTGAGAAACTAATGTCCAATAGTCTTGCAAGTGATTAATTAGTGATAAGACTCTTGCATTTGAAAATAATTGGCATTCAATCCTATATATCTTTATCATAAAACTACTAATCCCACTTTGCATTAAAACTCTTTTCTTTGTCCCTACCAAAAGAAGATATTTTGCTATTAAGAATTATGATTATTGACATGTTAGTTAATAAGAGTTATTTAAGACATAATACATAAATATTGTGCCGTTAAATTAGTATATATATATATATAAATTTTGAATGTGCACTTAATCATTATATAAAGTCAAACAAGTAGAGCATGTGTCCTAATTGACAATTCAAGTGAGATGCACTCAAAACTGATTTGTGTTATGTCAGGTAAGACGCCTATCATGTCACCTGGATGCGTATATCTACTTATTCAACTTTAAAAGTTTAATTCCTTATTTATGCATGTCCAAAATTGAAGGTGTAATGACTTATCCCACTAGTGATATTGTCGCATGACTTTAAAACACATCACTAGTAGGTAAGACTTGTTTACTTATATATCCAGCATTTCTCCTATGTTTTTGCTGATGTGAAACTTCTCGTCTTAATATTGTATGAGATTTGCCTAGACTCGGTACTGAGATTTAATTTATCCCGTCTTACCGAGATTTGCCTAAACTCATTTGAACTCTGACCCACATCGACAAGGCTGACATTGGTTCTAATACCACCTGTAACAACCCAGTCTACCAGTGACATTGTCTGCTTTGGGTTTGGGCCCTCACGGCTTTAAAATGCGTCACTAGTAGGTAAAACTTATTTACTTATATACCCAACATTTCTTCTATATTTTTACCGATGTGAAACTTCTCATCTAAGATGGATTTTTATAGAAGAATATGATGTTAGCTGAAGCTGAGATAAAAAACATATTTATATTTTATTCTATATTTGAATTTACACTAAAATTAAAAAATTTAACTTTAGAAATTTAAATTATGACACATAAATTAAGACAGATAGAGTATAACCTATGGTAAAACTTGAAAATCACATCAATTTCACATTTCACTATCAAATGGAGGAAATTTTTGGGCAAAAGAGAAAAAAAAAACATAAATAAAAACCAATAACTACTTCCATTAATTTTGGAATTTTAAAAAATTGACTTGAGAAAGAATCACTTCTTGTAAGTAAGATTTGGGATATGTGATGTCACAATCAAGAAGGACTACTTCTATTAGTTACAATATTTTTCGGTTAATCAGTTTTAAATCTTTAACGATTCAATTTTCGATTTACCCGATAAGAATGATAGTGAAAATTTACATTAACAAAAGAAGATGTAGTATGAAAGAGTAAAGACTAAATTCTAAAGTGAGTAACTAATCACTTAAGTACGATAAATATTAAAATAGGTAAAATACTACTATAGTGTCATATTACTATTAAATTACTAATATTTAATATTTACGAAGGGATAAAATAGTAAATTATCATAATCTTATTGGGTTATCAGTTTACCCAATAATCCAATAGTAAAAATCAATATCGAACTGATAACCCAATAATATTTTTTTTTCCAAAATCATTAAAAACCCGATAACCTAATAACCCAATAATAATAAATCAATAACATTTTTATCGGTTCGATTTGTGCACACCCCTATTTATATGTCATATTATAAGCTAGTTAATTGGTAAAAAAGAAAAATTAACATTTTTTAAAATCGACTAAAAAAATATTTATTTATTTCTTTTTTTTAAAATAATAATTTACATTTCAATTAAAAATAATAAACAAAAGCACACGTATGCATTATGCAACACGGCGTCACTTAGCAAAGCAATTCCAGCAGCCGGCGGCTAAGAACGCGTTGACTCCACGCGCCACCTTGTGCGACTGTTTTTCCATTTTTGGTCCCCAATTTATTAATTAATAAATGATAAATTAGGTGGGACCCACATTTACTGTACACGTGTCAAAAAACAGAACATCTGACCCCACAGAGAAAGATTCGTACTTGGGTTCCACGATGTTCGACTGATTCGGATTCGCGTCAGAAAATTCAATTTTTGAATGCTAAGGTACACACTAAAAGATATTATATTTGTCTCATTTTATGTAATATTTTTTTATTTGATATTGTATTTTAAAAAAAATAATTAAAATTTGTAATATAAAATGATTTTGAGATAATTTTGTGGCGTAGATCATCTCGCTAAAGATAAAGAAAAATATACGATTCTTTTCGAACGCTCAATTAATTTGAATTATGTAAGAAGATCACATTTTGTGAAAATAAAAACACTTCATATTAAGAGCGATTCTATTTATAAGAATTCTAGTATCACAAATGGAATTAAAATTTAAAGATTGTGAGTTTCGAATATTAATATTTTAAAAAAGTTATTGAATTTAAACTTAATAGACTAACACACACAATGAAATTTCAGAACAAATATAAAATTTGAATAAAAATTATTAGGTTTAGTTAAACTTTTATCCAATACATTAATTTTTATTTTTACGCAATACAAATTCTCTAAGTAAGGATGAAATAATACTTAATATCAAAAATAATCTTTTATGATCAAATTAATTTATTTCTTTTTTCTCACATAATTCCTAGTATCCATTCAAATGCTCGACTAATCTGAATTCTTATACGATGATCACATTTTATGTATCAGAGCTCTATTATTAAAAGCAGAAATAAAAATTAAACCCTGTAAATTTTAAATTCGATAGAATTCTCTGCTAACACAATAATTTTTCAACTATTTAATATGTGATTTCTAATTAAAAGTGAAATGATATTTCACGCCCGACAATTTTTTTTAGTGAGGTGGTAAGGTCTAATCAATTCATTTTTGGACTTTTCCAAAAAAATTTCAAACATAAAAAAAGAAATTGTAAATAAAAAAACTTTTTCCTGTCCCACTTTTGGGTAGAGACGTGTAAACTTTTTTTTTTTTTTTTTGGGTCTATGTGTGGAATTTATGTAAAAGAGAAAATAAAAAATTACAAAAAAATGGGACCCTAATTTTTTTTTAAAAAATATATAAAATAAAAATAATTATTTTTATATAATAAATGGGACCCACCAATCACAAAAAAGTCAAGAAAGTAACCAATCAGAATAAAGCCGTGTGTCAATCATCAATTGCCTTTTTTTCTTTGCTCATATTATCCTTTACTTCTTTGTCGGGTGACACGTTTCGAGTATCGACTTGACTCGAAACGTTTTTATAATTTGAATAGAAGAAAATGATCGGAAAAAAATTACATATTAATGAAGCTTAATATATAATTTTGGAAAGAGAAAAGTATTAAAAATATCAATTTCATCTCTGAATTATTGACAGTTGTAAAAATATTTTTCTATTTGACTAACTAAACTAAAATACACCCTCGATCTATATGAGTGTTAAAAATACTTCTTAATTTAATAAGAATTTAAGGGTGTATTTCACTCTTGTTACAAGATCAGATGTGTATTTAAGTTTAGTTAGTCAAGTAGAGGAGTGATTTTTAACACTATGAATAGTTCGAGAATGAAACTAATGATTCGTATCAAGTTTAAGGATGTTTTTAATACTTTTTTTCTTTTGAAAATTAACAAATAATAATAATATATTTAGTGTAGTTTCTCAAATATGATATGTGGCAAATTCAGGATTTCAATTAAGGGAGTTTAAAATCTGGAAAAAGTAAGTACACAAATTAGTCGAATCAGGTTCAGTCGAATCAGGTTCAACAACTATTATATATAGACAAAAAAATAATTTTAACTATTTATAAATAATATATTTTTCGTCGATCTGAACCCCGACCAAAGAGTGGCTCTGCCAATGAATGCGACTTAGAGAAAGTAGAGTATTTTTGAGAGGTAGATAAGTTATTTCTGATAGGACCTTTAATTCACGATAAAACATATCAAAATAGATCGAGAAAAATAACGAAAGTGAAAAGATCATAATAAAATAATATTAAAAATATCAAGAAACTATGTTCCTAAATTATATGATATTTATATATTAGGTAATAATATATATAATATATGATCAATCAAGATGCCATAGTATGTTTAGTGAAATACCTTATGAATTCTTAACAAGATAAATTTATATTGGTTTAATATAATTCTTTTAAAAAAAAATTAATTTATTGTCAACTTGACAAGATAAATTTATATGGTTTAATATAATTTTATTTCAAAAAAAAATTAATTTGTTGTCATTATATTATTATAGTTTCTGATATACTCAATATTTCTGATATATTTATTTAATCCCTACATTAAAAATTCATGCATCATTAGTGGTGTGTTTGGTAGGAAGGAAAGATATTTTATTAAAAAATAAGTGAGGTTTTTAGTATTTGATAAGCATGCACAAAATATATTTCAAAAGTATTTATACGTAATTTAGCAGAACAATATCATAGAGGGAAGGGGTGGGGGATGATAAGGGATGGGGATTGGGACGATAAGTGCGTAGTAAAGACACAATGAATTTAAATTGTCACTTATAAAACTTATTTTTCTAAAGTCATTTTCTTCATTTTTAAGAAACTTGTTTTTCTACACAAAATGTTTTCTCAAAACTTTGACAAATATTTTGCAGAAAATATTTTTCCCATATCAAATACACCCTAAGAAGCAAGGGTGAAGTAATCTCATCGGTGAAAAATTATACTATTTATACATAATTAAAACAATTTTTTATATATGTATAGTAGATGTCAAATTCCCTACAACTAGTTTGTGTGTTTATTTATCCAGATGTTGAATTTTT
This sequence comes from Solanum aculeatissimum, assembly GCA_038996855.1. Taxonomy (NCBI): domain Eukaryota; kingdom Viridiplantae; phylum Streptophyta; class Magnoliopsida; order Solanales; family Solanaceae; genus Solanum; species Solanum aculeatissimum. The sequence continues at coordinate 11,495 of JBCEWC010000698.1, read as the reverse complement.
TTAATAAAAATTTTGACTTTGCCACGGTTTATAAAAAAAGGATCTACTTGGCTACCCAACTTGTTCTTTGACAATTATTTTCTTACTTAATATGTAATAAATAAAATATATGTATATTTTGGTTTTATTTACACCCAAACCTAGATATATTTTTTCAATAAATAATTAAATATTGATTTTTTTTTTAGCTTTGTTTATTACTTTTTATGTATAACGTGGCTCTCTATAAGCCAAAAGAAATTGAGCACTCCTGCCCCCACACATCACCCAAATTGGCGGATTAGGTACGCAACAATAGCAATTAAGACTTTTTTGGTCCTTCTTTTTTGACCCCCCCACCCCCGACCCGCACCCCCACCAAACACTTTATTAGAAGGGTAATTAAGTAAATTGACATATTAATTTCATGTGCTAATAAATATTTTTTAGTTTATCTACGTATTTACCTCTCTATCTCTATGAGGTAGTGGTAAGGTCTGCGTATATTTTACCCTCTCTAGACCTCACTTATGGGATTCCACTGGATATGTTATTGTTGTTGTTATCTACGTATCTAGCACTTATAATGCAATTTATGTTTAATCTTTCATTTCAGAAAGTATTATAAGCGTTAAATACAGGAAAAAACAGATGTGTCAATATTTAAGTAAATAAATGATTTGAATTATAAGATACTTTGATTAAGTTTTGAGTTTAATTTAAAATTACAAAAAATTAGAAAGGAGAGCAAGTTTATGACATTTTGGTTTTATAATAATTGTCCACAATTATTGTTAATATATAGTCAAGTCATGTAATTAATATTTGAGCTAATATCATTAATCATGTTAATTTTGATAAGAAAATTCTGCATAAATGTAATGTGCATAATTTTTCTCTAGATTTAATTTCTATCGAATTTTCATCGATAAATGAATAAGGTCGATTCGAAATTTATAAGAGATCGTGATGGAATAAAATGACCTTTAAACCTTTTCATCAATTTACTTTAGTACTGTAATTTTGCAGAAGTTTTAAATACCCCCTAAATAATTTTTAAGTGAATTAAATATTATTTTATGTATGCAATACTGATTTTTGGTTGGGAGATGATATACACACATTTCATATAAGCAATATCTTAATGACACGTCGATATCATGTCAAATAATGAATAATATCATGATTTATATTTATAATTTCATGATAACTTTGTTTGTGAACCAAACAACCCCTAAGAATTATAATTATTCTAAAGGCTATACTATTCTTTAATACCTAGTTATCTATCTATTTCCAAAAAAGAAATAGATTGTGACCCTTATAAATGCCTCATAAGATCAAGACTTTCAAAGGTGTAATTATTGTATAATCAAAAAGAAAGAGAGCACTAAAGAAATTGATAAACACTAGACAAGCCACCCCTTCTATGCTACTCTAGAAGTCTAGAAAAAGTCATTAGACCAAATAGACATATCCAAATATCTAAAATCCTAAAGGTCAAGAAATCATTATACAACTTCTATATGGTTAATACTATTAATTGAACTAAAAAGGCAACATTAAAGTCATTTTCGTCTGATTTATAGATCATAAATTTGAATCGTGAAAATACAGTTATTTGTATTTATATTAGGGTAGACTCTCTACATCATGTCTGTTATAATACGATCCTTCTCCAAATTATGTTAACGCGAGATGCTTTGTACACAAAAACTGCCCTGTAAAACTATTAATTGAACTGAAAAGGAGTCTTGAAACAACAACAAAATCATCTTCGTGTGACTTATAAATCTAAAGTTTGAGTTGTGGAAATACAATTACTAATGTATATTAAGGTAAACCATCTACATCATACTCATTACGATAGGACCCTTTTTCAGATCATGCTAGCGAAAGATGCTTTGTACATCAAAACTGTCCTTTAAAACTATTAATTGAACTATTATAAATGAAGTGTAGTATGGCCCTATGTACTTATATTTATTTATTGTGCACAACTGGATTAGTGCTTTATGGTTATTGATCATGCTAAGTTAATTAATTGATAAATTAATCATAATTGTCAATTAGTAATTTTTTTTTCATATGGAAATCATGCTTGAATTTTGGAGGTTTTCTTGTTTTGCTGCCTCACAAAGTATGGACAATTAGATCCTAGAATGAATCAAATCTTCAAAGTATATATAGGAAATACACACATCCTTCACTATCAAAAGATTACACATTGCATGAATCTATCAATCACTAAAACCAAAAAAAAAAGAAAAGAAAGAGAATTCTAGTACTAATTTAATAACCAAGTAGTACCTTTCTGTAAATAGTACAAAAATCATATTTTCTCAAATATATAATATATATAATATAACTATAGAAGGTGGTTTGAAGCAATCAATTATATATTATAGTAGTGGGACAAGCCAAAGGAGCCACATCAAAAGTGGTTGTGGTGGAGCGACAAGTACCTCTCCTTCATTAATAATTAAAGATCTTGATCGAGTAATGACAGCATCATAATTTTCACTATTAAAATAACAATAATATACTCAATATAATTCTACAAGTGAAGTTGAGGGAAGGGAGGATATAAGCATACCTGATTACTCCTATCGTTGTGAGATAAATAAGTTGTTTTCGATCAAAATTCACTAAAAGAGTCAAAATATAAAAAGATTTTTAAAAAATAAACACACAAAGAAATTAAGAAAATTCAATGTATATGATATGTATATAAAAGATATTATCTATTTACACGATGTAAATTTTGAGCAAAGGATGTTAATTGACTTTCCTTAAACAATGATGACTCCATAGTTCATCTCGAATTTGATCAATAGATGTGCCCTCAAAATATTATTTTTTGCTACGAATGTAAATTTATCAAATTTTGATGTGGATATCAAATACCAAGTGAAAAATCAAAAATAAAAAAGCCAAAGGACCCCATTTTCCATTAGTACTCAAGGAAGGTAAATGATGAAGGCCAAAATTTGAATAGAAACATAAAGAAGAAATAAAAATGGATAAAAAACATGGACATAAATGTTGGTACTTGGGATAGTAACATATTCCCTTTTTCATGTTTAAATAAAAATATGGGCCAATTTTAGAGGGATATTTGGCCCATTGGGTCAACATACCTTGTTTAAGAAACAATGATGGAGACAGTTTAAGGGCCCATAGATAATTTGTTGATATAGTTTTGTGCTTTTTTTTGGCTGTTAAACCTCAATCATGACAAGTGACAACCTTTCACATCTTTAGTACATCTTCTAATCAATTAGTATTTTTTTTATTTTTTTCACCATTTGAAGATTTCTTTACTGTTATAATTATTATGCATTTAAGTTTTATAATAAATATGTATACATAATATTTATACAATCATAACATTTGGCAGTGAATTAGCTTTGTCCACTTAACACTTTGTTTGGATGGTTGTTACGTATTGTTTCATAATATATCGTATTATACTGTATTGTGTTGTAATATATTGTTTTAATGAATACAGTGTTTGGATAAATTGTATCGTTCTCCATCGTTACATAATATCACACATCCATGAGTTGAATGATGAACTTACAAGACAAGTAGGGTATGAAGTAGGATTATTATGAAAATGTAGAGTAAAAGGTGAAATATAATTATTAAATAATAAATAAACACAAAATGAGAAGAAAATATTAAGGTAACGACACGATAACACCAAATCGGTCATAACATAAAATGAGTCTTTTCATCGTTATCTAATAATGGATTTAAAAGATATGATACAATATAATTTAAATAAACATACAATACAATACAATACAATACAATATAATACAATACAATACAATTCAACGGGTAACAACTATCTAAACAAGGGGTTAGAGTCTGTTGGATTGGTTTATCTTAAAGCGCTTTACGTCGGGCGAGTTCTTAATCCGTGCACTCAATCAAGAAAGACTTTTAGACGAAGGAAATCATAATACATGCAATACAAGTCCCAAACAAAATCTTACATTTGCCTACTTTGTTATAGCGTCATGATTCCCACAACCCTAGTTATGGGTTTAATTAATTGAACTTGCAAGAGTTGAAACAAGAATCATGTTATAATTCATATTAAAATCACTTATAAGGAAGAATAAATCAATTCTTGAATCACAAAAAAAAAAAAAGATTCAATCTTCAGGAAAAATGGGCCCTGAGCCCCTAGGCCTATTAGGACTCTTGTCGGACTCGTTACAAATCCACTCATATATTTTTTGGGAAAGTTGGTCCCTAGCCCCAGGCATCCCTAGATTTCGTGGGCTAACACCCACAAAAACGATCAAAATCACCAGTTTCCTATTTCTTGGCCCATAAATTCCTACCAGGCGTCGTCCGGCGCTGCCGGGCCTACTGGGACTCTTGGCGGGCTCATTACGGACTCACTCGTATAATTTTTCATGAAAGTTGAGCCCGAGCCCTTGGTAACCCCAAATTTTGTAGCCTAACACCCATGTTCCATGACCCATAAAATCTTACCAGGCGTCGTCTAGTGCCTTCGGGCCTACTAGAACTCTTAGCAGGCTCATTACGGACCCACTCGTATAATTTTTTGAAAAAGTTGGCCCCGATCCCCTGGGGGTTCGTAACGAGCCCAGAAAGAGGTCTAGGTGGCCCGACAACATTGGAGATCGCCTAGTGAGATTTTTTGGTCCATGGAACTGGAAACAAGTGATTTAGGCCCTTTTTCGTGGGTGTTATCCCACGGTTCCTAGTACTGCCCGGGGCAAACATTCCTAAAAAATTATACCGAAGGGTACGTAACAAGCTCAAAAAGAGGCCCAGGTGGCCTTGCGGCACTAGAGATTGCTTGGTAGGATTTTATGGGCCAAGAAATAGAAAATAGGGGATTTGGGCTTTTTTTCATAGGTACCCCCAATTCCTGGAGCTACTCGGGGCTCATGGCCAACTTTCATAAAAAATTATATCGAGGGTTCTGTAACGAGCCTGACAAGAGGCTAAAGTGTCCCGATGACATTGAAAATTGCCTGATAGGATTTTATGCTCTAAGGAACAGGAAATAGGCGATTTGAGCCCTTTTTCATGGGTGTTATCCCACGGTTCCTGGGGCTGCAGGGGGCTCGGGGCCAACTTTCCCAAAAATTATACCAAGGGGTCGTAACGAGCCTGGAAAGAGAGTCAGGTGGCCCGGTGACATTGAAGATCGCCTGGTAGATTTTTATGGGCCAAAGAAAAGGAAACAAACCATTTGAACCCTTTTTCGTGGGTGTTAACTCACGGTTCCTGGCGGTACCTGAGGCTCGAGGCCAACTTTCTCAAAATATTACACCGAGAGGTCTGTAACGAGCCCATAAAGAGGCCTAGGTGGCCCGACAACATTGGAGATCGCCTGGTAGGATTTTATGGGCCAAGGAACAGAAAACATATTATTTGAGCCCTTTTTTGTGGGACTTAGCCCACGGTTCCTGGCGCTGCCCGGGGCTCGAGGCCAACTTTCCCAATAAATTATGCCTAGAGGTTCATAACGAGCCCGACAAGAGGCTCATGTGACACGGTGACACTAGAGACCGCCTGATAGGATTTTATGGGCTAAGGAACAGGAAACAAGCGATTTAGGTAATTTTTTATGGGAGTTAGCTCACAACTCCTGATGCTTCTCGGGGCTCGGGACCAACTTTCCTAAAAAATTATACCGAGGGGTCCGTAATAAGTCCAGCAAGAGGCCCAGGTTGCCTGGCTTCATTTGAGATCGCCTGGTAAGATTTTATGGGCCAATGAATAAGAAATAGGTGATTAGGGCTCTTTTTGTGAGTGTTAGCCT
>JBCEWC010000697.1:0-51108 GCA_038996855.1 Solanum aculeatissimum | reverse complement strand
TAGAATTAAATTTGGATATTCAGAATCTTTTAGCAATAAATTTAAATGAAGACTATAATCTATAGGCATTAGGCAATCTAACAAGAAAAAAAACTTCTAATATACTCTATTTCATTTAGGGTGGGCTCAATACATAGAAAAAATTCTTTTTATCTATGATTAATCAAAATTTTAGGATTTGTTTTTCAAGAAATTATGTTTTTTAAAGATTAAAAAAATAATTTTTCTTTTAGTGAAATAGAAAAAACAAGTTCAATAAGTGACATTGTATGTTTATTGTGTCATTTAGGGTGGGTACATAGATATTTTTTAATTTTCTCATCTTCGATTAGTTAATTTTTTTTAAAATATTTTCTCTCAAAAAATAATTTCATTAAAATGAAGAAGTTGACTTCCAATCTTTCAAGAAAAGAAATAGAATTTCAGGTATTGATTATATTCTTCAAATTCTTCGATATACCTCATCTTTGTACTCTTACTATCATCTGTATTTCTGATATATTATTTATTTAAATAATATATAAATATTTATAAAATATTTTTTTACTTAATTCCTTTTTTCTTGTGTATAATACTTGTCCTCTAACTTGTTTTTCATGTTTATCCAAATCTAGAAGATAAGAAAACTTGCTTATCTTGTTCAACATTTTTTCTTCCATTTATTGCTAACAACAATATTTTAGTCACCACAAAAATTATTTTGGTGCAAATGTGACCACAAAAATAGGTTGAAAATAAAACTTAAAAATATTTTCCAAGAAGCAATAATTTCTAACAAAGTGTTGATATTCCTATGGCTATTATTGTCAATGGACCACAAAGCACCACAAAATTTAACCTTATTTTTATTTCATGACTCATTAATGACCTAACTCTATCATTTCTCATTATTATTTCCTAGAATCTCAAGACAACTATTTGCATTTTTTTATTTAATACTCCCTCCGTCCAACTTTACTTGACCCCTATTGACTTGACACAGAGATTAAGAAGTAGTAAATGATAGGGGTAATTTTACCAAATCACCCTTTGAATATAATTAATGCAATGTATTGAAAAATATAATAGGAAAATAATTATAATTAATGACAAGGGTAAATTAGGAATTAAGTGTAAAATTATCTCTTGATTTCATAAACTGAACAAGTATTATTGGACGTCTTAAAATAGTATAGGAGTCAAGTAAAGATGGACAAAGAGAGTATATTTATTGATTAATTTAAATACAATGTGAAATAAATTTGTTAAGGATTTTCATTTAGTTTGAGGTGATAATTCTAGAATAAAATGTGAAATTATGTTATTTCATATTTAGTTGAATTGTTAATTATGAGATTAGTAATTATAAAGTTAGCTATTACTACTACTCATAGTCATGATTGTTACTTAAATACACAAATGAGCCTATATTACCTAATGTATTTTAAAAAAAATAATCTAAAAGTTGAAATTGAAAATAAAAGCTAGCTTATAAGAAGCAAACACTAAGTAATTTTGTCAAATGCGAAAAAGAAGATTGAGATGACTCAGATAAATACAGATGTATAGATATTTCAGTGAAGAAGTGTCAAACACTAGTTGTAGTGCACTTAAAAAGCAGGAGAGAAGTAGATCTAAAAAATTGAAAAGATAATTAGATAAACTATAATATGACTTTAATTTATCGAGAATATAATTTTTAATAAGAAATATAAAAAAAATTAATACTAAAGTAGAAGATTAGCAAGTTATCTCATGTATATTTTTATCACATCAAAAGTGTTAAATATTATTTCTATATTTGCTTATTTCTTTAATCATCAAAATTACATAATTAGTCCTTTCGCTTCACTTATTTTATTAACTTATATTGTTACTAACTTTTTTTCGTTTCATTTTTAAATCGAAAACCTATCGAAAACAATCCTATAAACTCGAAAGATTCGAATAAAGAAACAAATAATTCCACACATCAATCTAATCAAATTTTTTTCCTTCCAAAACTTTATGCACTTTCTGACGTGTCACAAAATTTTCTATTTCTTATCCAATAATCTTCGTCCACGTCATTTTCAACAAACCCCAACTAAAATTATTTTATTACCCCTTTAATCTCTCTTCTCCACCATTATATACCCCTTCTTCTTCCCTTTTCCAAACCCCTCAAATTCTTGTTTTCTTCAACAATTTTTTTTTCTTTCTAACCAAACAGTTCAAAGTTCACATTTTTCTTCTTCTTCTTCCTTGAGGAAACCTAGAAATGGAGTTTCCTGAGATTAATATGATCAGCAATTTTGAAGCAGGTGTAAAATGTCTACAAAACCCATCTCTGGTTTCTCGATTCTTTGCACTTTCACCCATAGAAAAAGTACCTCAAGTATACAGTTTCTGGAAATGGGGTGCTTTAATTCTTGCCATTTTAGCTACTTTCAGCAGTTTAGTAAGAAAAATCAAGCTATTATTCATTTACATTCGTAGAATTAAACCTTCTGCTGAACCCCTTCTTCAATATCTCGGTGAAGACTTTGATTTTTCCGATGATGATGAAGATGTCGATGATGATAAATGCTCGTCTACGGCGTCTTCTGATGATGAGGATCTGTTAGATCAACAGATTGATGTGGATTTTACTGTAGCGGGTTCGAGTTTTTATTTCAGGGAAAAGGGGCAAAATGGGAATTTGAGATTCCGGCGGCGGCGAAACAGCTTAGAGAGGTTTCCGTGGACGGAGTTTTCCGCCGGAAAGAATGTTGTGAAGCTTTGGGATAGTTTAGCTTTAGGTTTAGATTACGAATACGAAGATTTATCGAAAAGTGTAGTTTCGTTATGGGATTTGAATCAGGAAGAGAAATTAGGATATTTATTTTCTGGGTCTTCTGAGGTTCCATCGGTGACAATGGCGTCGCCATCGGTGGTTTTGTCATCGGAAGTGAAAAACAATCAGAACGGTGTCGTTTTAGCTGCTTATGATACGAGGATAAAAAGTAAATCTCCGGCGATATGTGCCGATTGGGGTGCCGGATCAGGGAAAGTCGTCGGAGTTAATGGCTCCGGCGTCGGAAAAGTTTACGTCAGAAATGAAGCAGCCGGAATGTTGACGGTCGGTGATATGAGAAACGTGAAGACGCCGTTAGAGAAAATTGACGGTGACACGTGGTGGGACGCAGACGCCGTTATTGTCGAGGAGAAATTTGACGGTTCAAAAAATTGACTTGTGTTTTCAATGATCTAGAAAGGGTAAAATTGTCAATGAACACTCGTCTGTATATAATTATTTATCCAATAATTGATAAATTAATGTTTGGTCAAGGTTTATTTTTATTTTTATTTTTCTACGTTTATATTTGTTTTTGTCCTTTTATGAATATTTTTATCTGATTTTCTTCATAAATTATTATGATTTAATTGTTTTGTTTTTTGGTTGCTTAGCTGGTGATTCTAGCAAATTCCTTTGATTATTAATTAATTTAAATAAAAAAAATAAGTGGTCCTTTTGTCATAATTAAGTAGCCAAGTTTAATTAAAATTTTATGACATGAGTTTAAACAAACCACATGGTTACTAAGAAATAGATTAGATAAAATTATGTTTGATTTTGAGGAAATGTTAGATTAGAAATCTATATTTTCGGGTGTGTATTGATCGATTTGTTTTTATGTATTATTGATTTGAATTTTGATTTTTAAATATGCGTAATCAATAACTAAACCAACATATGATCATTTAATGATAGGAATGGCCATTTAATGAGACTATGATCAATCTTTTTCAAGATTGTTTGTACAAATTATGAAAATGTGTGATAGTAACAATTCCAAATAATCACAAAAATAATATTAAGTGGGTGTATTTCTTTTCATATACATTAATGAAATCAAACACTTTTAGCTGTCATCCATAATAATACTTCCAACAACATCAACCAAACAATGTATTTGTCTCAACTCACAATAAATGTCTAAGATGACAACAAAAAAATAAATGTGGCATCAAGTGGACAATTTCATTAGTGGGTCTTATTTTGGTTGGAAAAGTACACTTTTGTTAAAGTACTAGTTTCCATGTTGGATTATGGTTGGTTGTTAATCTTTTTCTTAATAATTTATATAATTTTATTTAATATGAATGCATAGTTTAATATTGTTATTCTCTCCGTCCCAAATTAATTTAATTTTTGAGGTTGTTTTCAAAGTTTAAGATAAATATTTGAAACTTTTTTCATATTTGCTCTTTTATTTACTGAGTTTTATATTGTATTTATGACTTCACAAAGGAAAATAATGAAAAGTATGGTTTAAATTTGTGTTTGACTGTTTTCTTAGTATGTATGTATTGCCTCTTAAATTAAGTTAAAATGGGATGGGAATGAGTTAGATGAGCTCGATTACATTGATATAGGAGTTAAGATCACGAACAAAAGTGGAAGTGCAATAAAATGATTGAGACTTTTCTACGTTTAATTAAAAATCGCATGAACAAAATGCGAAACTTCAATAAAATAATTGAGACTTTTCTAAAAATACTGTACGAACATTGAGAATGAATATTGTTCGGGGTGATAGGACACTTTTTCTACTTAATAGCCTATCTATATATCTAGCCACATTAGTTGGGCCAAATGAATTTCGAATATTGAATACCTGAAAAAGCTAAGCAAGAAGAAATAGAAGAAATTGGGGAATATATAAGAATCAAAATTTTAATTCAATCCCTTCAAAAATAACAACATACTCAGTGGGATTCCATAATAACAAAATTAGTGGCGTAAAAAAAGGCCATTTGCGCAAATGTCCTACATAATAAAAGAACGAATTGAGGAAGTTAAAAATGGCTAAAGCGCAAATGTTTACTTAGAGGAATATTGGGCCTGGCCCATTATCTGTCAACTTACTTTATGAAAAAAGACCAAATCCGTGTGGCTAAAAAAAAGGCCCATTAAAGTACATCGTCCTGGGCTTGGGCCAACTATTCCTTTTTAGAATGGAAAGAAGGGTAGGATGATCGTAGATCATTAATATCGAATCCATGAAACAAATCATATGTGAACGAAGGAAGTTGATTGACAGATAGAAGACAAGTCGATTTGATCAATAAGTGGTACCCTTTCTTTAGAGTCCGATAGGTCAATTAAGTGAACATTAAGTGGCGGAATTAACTTGCGATTCTGATTCTCAGTTTGGTTTTCTGTTTTGGAATGTCCCCTTTCTCGATTAGCAAGGAATATTCATTGAGATTCACCTACGAAAGAAAGATTTTTAAGTGCGAAAAGTGAGTACTTCCATTCCTAACCTAATCTAGCAATGAGATATGAGTTTCCGGAGAAGATGGAATGAAGAATGAATGTAATAAAATAGTCTGATAGTTAAAAACTACCCTTAATACGATATGATACTGTCAGCTTTGGATCAAGTCAGACAATTTTTCTTAAAAGGCTTCACACCATTAACAGTAATATACCTATACTTTATATGTGGCTTTCCGAACTTTTCAACTATAAAACGCAAGACTTTATCCGCCAGCCCAATAATTGTTCTAAGAATGAAAAGCTTTTAGTGCATCCAACGATAAATCATAAGAAAAAACGTTCAAATATTATTAGCAATATTCAAATGATGCATTGTAAACATGACCATAGTCTATATATGATGTTCGAACTTTCTAAAAATATCATTACTTTTAAAAAATCTGAATAACATAAATCATAATTATGACCATCAGGCCTGTATTATTTCTGTAATATAGTTACTTGAATTATAAGACATGACATACTATACTATATAATATGTGTTATCAGCTCATGCTTTCTATCAAGTTAAAATTAAGTGACAGAATAGGGACAAATTAAAGATGAATATATTATTATAAATAATTTTTTTTATTTATTTATCTTGGGAAATTAAAGGTGAATATATTATTATAAATAATTTTTTTATTTTATTTATCTTGGGAAAAGAACATTTCCCTGTTGCACAAATATTAAAATGCTGAGCATGCATAAAACCCAACAAACATATATACTTTCTAATCATTGTGCCTATAAACAGTCATATGGCAGTCAAAAATAAATACAATATTTATTTTAAAAAAAAATTGGGCAGTTGAGAGAAACTTATTTTCTTGAATTACTCGATTAATTTTTAAAGCTAAATTAAATTACATTAACTTGATATTTTCAAGTAAAAAAATTCGATGGATAAAATCTATATGAAATGTTACTAAAAATTGTACTTTTCTTATATCAATATAATAAAAAAATATATTTTAAAATATTAGTCAAAGTTTATATTATTTGACTCTAAAAATAAAAACTAAACTATGACAAATAAAAAAAAAACAGAAAAAGTATCAATAATCTATCTATCTAGAACCCGACAAACAAGCATAATTGTGATTTCGAATCTATAAACTAAATTTCTCAATTCGCCTGCCTCTAAATTTCGCATATACTCCGTATAAAAACTACTGAATTCTAACGAACCCATTGTCTATCAACAAATATATAGACACACAAACTAGTTAAAGAAGGTTTGACATCTATGATATATACACAAAAAATTATTTTAATTATGTATAAAATGATATAATATTTCATCAAAAAAGGTTCAAATAAACCCTTACCGTTCCTATATATACGTGTGTATGTATATATGGGGTTGAAATTATACATTGAAAATATAAAAATGTTTGATTTTTATGTATATTATATACACATAATATATATTGGAGTACATGCGTTGGGCCGTATAGGATCATGCGTAAATGTAAGCAAAAGCGCACGCCAACTGACCAAAAACCACTTCTTCATTTCCACTCTCTTATTAATTCATTATTACTTGGGAAGTCGTTTTTTTGGTCCGTTAAAAAAAATGTCAATTTATAAACATTAAAAATAATAATTTAATCACACAAGCATTTAAGAAATGTTTTGAATTGAGAATTTTATTTTAATTTTTTAAAATATTATATTAAATTAAAGAATGTCACGTAAAATTAAACGAATTGATTTTTTTAATTTAATAGAGATACTAATTCCAAGGTGTTCCTTTTTAGCTCTCCATTCTATATTTTTGTCTTTCACTCTTTCTATTCTTCTTGGATCTCTCATTAATTGTAGCTTCCATCATCATTTTATGTTTCCTTAATAATTGAAATTGTCAAATACTGGTCAAATTATGTTTTTTTTAATGTACTAGTAAGAAAGAATGATCTGAATTAATTTGGTACGGAGTTTAAATTTTTTATTTTTTTATTTTGTGATTTTAAATTAAAGTTATATTCAGTAATGAAGTTAAGAAAAAAATTGAAAAGGTAGACACAAGAACTAATGAAAAAGGATTTGACATCTACTATATATACATAAAAAATTATTTTAACCATGTATAAATAATATAATTTTTCATCGAATGAACCCGACCCCTTGCAAAGGGATAGCTCCTCCCATGGTTATATCACATATATCTTTTAATCTTGTAGCATTAAACATGTCACGTGAAAAAATAAAATTAAAACGTTGTCAAAAAGGGAACGATCGAGGTCATTCTTGAAATAGACTTAAATAGAAAGAAGGTCATTCTTTTTTAAACTATCGATGAAGAGTGGATTGACAGAGCACTTGGAATTGCTTTGTTTTCCTCTCCTTTCATATATATCAACGAGTTCTCACCCTTTTGTTCTTAATTTCTTCATGCAAATTCGTATTGCGTAAGTTCTATCAGAGGAAATACACTCTATTAAGAATTTTTTGGATGATAGGAGTAATTTTTTTTTTGTTATAGAAAGACATGTTATTTTAAATTAAACCAACATGTCTAAGTTCAACCATTGCACATTATTGAAAGTGCAGGGTTGGAAGGCATGCTATGCTATTTTAGTTCAAATTTAAATCATAGTTGGTGTATTTATTATTATTTTTTAAAAACATATAATAGGACATATTAAGGGGCTTAATAATATTATGAATCATTAAATTATCTATATAGGGGTTACATGCATACCACTATTGTTTGCCTTGGCATGTTTGATGATCCTAAACTATTTAATTAACACTAGCTACCTCCACTAATTATGCATTGTGATATCATAATGTTAAGTATATTTTGTAAAATAATTTAGTAAGACAAAAAAAAAAACACTTTTGTGATGCACATGACTTGAGGGTGTGTCGATGAGCAGTGGTGAAGTCAGAATTTTATCTAAGGGGTGTTATAATTTTAAAAAATAAAATCATGTAGAAGTCAAGAGGTATCATTATGTAATACATAAAGGAAATATTTTTGCCTAGTTAAACAGTGTAATTTTCTGACGAATCGATACCGATCAAATGAGTGTGCGACGAATCAGTGCGATGTTACCATAAATTTTTAGGTGTTAATAAGTTTTCGAAGGGATTCACGTATCAACCGTAGATGAATCACACATCAGAATGGGAGATAAAAGTGAAAGATTTTATAACGCGATAATGTTACTCCATTAATTCATTGTGATTATTATCATAATTCATAGTATTTTGGTATGAAAGTGTTTTGTTTTTTTTTAATATGTTTCTACAATTATTTATTTATTTTATTTGATATACTTAATTAACAGCCAACTTGGCAAGAGTGTAACATGTTCGACTACCAATGAGGGCAATCTAAAGTTGTCAACACAAATAGTTAATTTGTCTCTTCTAGTATAAATCAAAGTTTAATGTTCTTAATTAAAATATATTTATATGGAGAAATCAAATCAAATAAAATTAGATTGGATTTAGGCAATCTAAGTAAGATATATTGTTATAATATTAGTGATCGATCGATCAATTGACGGAAATACGCATGTTTCAAGTAGTAACTGATTAATTTATGAGCAAGACTTTCAATATAATCCGATATATCACTACATACTAAATACATTACAGTTTTCATGAGCGAGACCTTCAGCATAACCTGATCACCAATCATAAAATCCACGTCATAAATCTTTCGAACTGGGAATTCCGGATCGAAGAAGAGGTAGATCAAAATATGATGTGGAAAAACTAAAATCGATATGAATGGAAGATGCCTCTGGAAATCCTGGGACAAGAGAACATCGTCTGAGCCCTTAGATATGTTATTTGATGATAGAGGTTTTGAACGAACCGAAACCAACAACCCTATGTATATTATATATATATAATGTATATGTAGAAAAGAAAGCTTAGCGACTTTCAGGCTTAGCTCTTTTCCGGTGCATATGAATAAACCATCGAAGAAGTCTTAATTAGAAAAAAAGAGTTTTGTTATAAATTGCCATCTTTCTAACGGATTCCATCAGAAAATACACATGTTTCAATTGATAAATAATTCATTTATGAGCAAAACTTTATGTATCACTACATACTAAATTCATTACACTTTTCATTAGCGAGACCTTCAACATAACCGATCACCAATCATAAACTTCACATCACACATCTTTCGATCCACAAGATATATAAGAAAAAAAGATTAATGTATAAACCATGCATGCTAAGTTTACTTTGTTTATATAATTAAGAGTTGATTAATCTTATAAACAAGTTGTAATCTCCCATTTAATTACTTAATATCATTTGCAAATCTGAGGATATTATTTATAATATAGACACATTAATCAATTCATAGTGAAAATAAAACAAAAAAAATCTTATTATTGTGATTCTCAAAGTACACTTGTATAACAACTGTCCACGTGGATATAAATAATTCTTTTTTATTATCATCTTTTATTTATTTTATTTTATTTTATTGCATAAATCTTGTAATGTGTAATTAAGATTCCCACTAATTAAAACAGTTAGATCTTTCAAAGGAAGGTTTAGTGACGTTTTAGATTTTGGTGAATCGAAAATTGACCAAATAAATCTTTCCTATAGGACCATTAGATACAAAAGATCCGTATCAGTTCGGCCCAATAAATCATATTTTTTTTTTAATTTATGTAATTTTTTTAGTCGGTTAAAAAAAATACATTTTTTTATTTGAGAAATATTTAATGACATTATTAATATTTTATTGATATTGAAACTTATTCATTTGACAAAAATTCTTTTATTGACGTGTGAGATCAAACTATCAATGATATACCTCAACATAAAGCAGATACGATACAAAATTTTACTAGGTAAAACATTATTTCATATGATACATACGCTTTTGAGCTCACTGATTACATAGTCCCAAAGGTCGAATACATAATATTTAATGAATAAATAATACATATCATGAATTTGAATCATAATAAAAGATGTACATGATACTTATGACCGTCGAGCCAATCAAATAAGGTAAAGAAAATCATATATTTTTAAAAATCAAATTTAAATGAATTATAGCATAAAGTTTATAATTACAGTCACTTGCTAGTAAAATGTGATTATTAAAATAAGTTTTTTTATTTTTGATAAACACATTATCTAAGTGAGGTTTTAATTTAATTAATCATCCAAGAACGAAAAGGATAGCATAATAAAAATTAATTATCAAGTACACTAGTCACTCTCAATAGAGTTTTCACAAAGCTATTAATTAATTACTTGAACTCTTTATTAGCTTTGTCAATATTAGCTTATGACATATTTTTAATTAAAACTAAGTCCGAGCTTGTGGTCCTTCTTTGAGTCTTGAGTTCAATTGAATGAATCTGTCAGGTCAAGAAAAATGTATATAGCAGCAAGAATTGGTGTATCGCTTATTTATTGTTCTTGCTTGGGAGCCAAAACGAACACGCCTGCTACTTACTGTATTGGACCTTCGACTAGATATTCTACCTTTATCGAATTGAAATCAACATCAATCCATTGCGCTCGAACAGTTGACCGACCTATATGATAAAATAATAAATTAAAAGATATATAATACAATTTGACTACTTGAGTCAAGAGTAATATTGAGGTATCAATTTGTCAAGGCATAAATCCTCCTTAAATAAAATCAAATATTTCATTGGAATAATAATATTTCTTCATTTTGAATTAGAGTTTTCGGTTCAAATACTGGGTACGAAATTATCTTTAATAAAAAATATTTTATTCTCACAATAGATTTTTTTTTTTTCGAAATTCAAGTTAATCGAACTCCAAAATAAGTATCGAACCTTAGATGAAAAAAGACAAAATAATAGTCCTACTTAAATAATCTCTCATGTGATATTGTCATGTCTACATACATTGTTTAGTTCTAAATTTAATACTTGTATTTGTTTAATTAAGTTTAATACATATGATAAAAGAAAACTAACAAAACATTATTTCTCTTTTTCCTCTGTATTTAAATGTTAACATTTAATCATAATTAAGTTTTATAATATATTTTTATTTTAATCTAAACACTCGGTACGAATAAATATTTATCTAAATGTTCCGATTTTCAACTTCCTGAAAAAAAAACACACCAAAAAGCACAAAATAAAAGGAATTATAGAAGACTCTGTTTCTTGATTTTCTTCCCTTTTTTTTCTGTATATTTTTGTAAAAAAGTTAGCAGATTAAAATATATTTTAAAAAGCCTTCAAAATTCCCTAAAAATAAAAAAAACTGGGAATTTTTTTTCCCAAAAATTAAAAAAAAAAAAGAAAAAGGAGAAAAATAAGGAAATGGAGAATTTTAGAAGAGCTGTAATTAGCTGGAAAACCTACTCCAACAAAAAATGTTTCACAATCTTCATGCTTGGTAACACAACTTGTCTTTCCCAAATTTCCGTCGCCGGAATCTTGCTGTTTTCCGGCGACATAGTTGCCCGGAATGCCTCCGTGGCATCTATTCTTTGTAGGTTCCACCCACTTTCTCTCAACCGTTGGATCTTCCATAGCTGTTTCTCTGCAAGCTGCCTCGTGTTCTCCTTTATCTCTCTCACTGCTGCTTCGTATAGCCTGCATTTTTCCTGTACGGTGGTACGACTTTTCAAATTCCTGAAATACCCCTGCATCTCCGGTACACCTATCGCTTTCCTCAACCCGGAGTTCCCATCGGAAAACCCGTTTTTCTCGAAGAACTCTTCGAGCTCCTCGTACATCCCAGAGCTCATCATCTCGTCGACTCGTTTGAAGAGGTACTGATTCAGAACCGGAGTTAAAACGTCCACCCAGATGAAGCAACAGCGGTAACGAAGCTCAGTCGATACACACTGAACCGGGTTGGACTCATGGAAAACGTCGAGACCCGGGTTGAACTGATTCACTAGCAAGGCGTAGATGAAGGAATTCGACCCTCCGACGATTAATGGAAGTTTCCGGCGATTAATAATATCAGAGATTCTTTCATCAGCTGTATACCGGAACTCAGAAGGGGAAAACAACTCAGAACCTGAATACTCCCCGAGTAAATGATGAACAACGCCACGCCGTTCAGGCACTGAGATTTTGTTCGTTGTAATATCAAGTCCTTTAGAAACTTGAATTTTATCGGAGTTAATAATTTCCGATGGGAAGAAACGAGTGGCGAGGTCGACTGAGAGTTTTGATTTCCCAGAACCAGTAGCACCCATTATAGCAACAATTTTTCTCGAAGCTATGGTTCTTGTAGCCATGTTACGGCACACCCATTTGGGATTCTGAAGGATTTTGAAGCTTTTACGCTGATTTTCAGAGTAATGAAGAAGACGATGATGATGAGAAGTTGGTGATACGAATAATCTTCTCATAAGTAAAGAAGAAGAATGAAAATGCGTATGAAGGTGAGATAAGCAGAAAAGTGTTGGATTCTACTACTATTACTATTACTGCAACTAATTATTATGTACAATAACATACAGAAAACATGAAGTGAGGAAAATGGGGTTGGAGGGTTGGTTGGTTTAGTACTCTGAAAATTTGCAGCACCTGAATACGGAGGTTAGGGGGGTGTGGGGGTAGGATAGTACTGTATTTTCTGTTATAATGAGGATCAAGATGGAGCTATATATATACATACTTGCTATTAAATAACCCTTCGGAATGATGTAGTGATTTGCGCTTTCAGATTTTAATGTAGAAGCTATTTATATTCAAAATAATAGTTACGGGTTCTCCTTATCATAAAAAAAAATACTTGTTATTAAATAAATATTCTATTATGTGTATGAATACAAGTAATAATTTGGAATTTGGTTTTAATTAGTCACGAGTTAAATAATTAACTGATTAAAATTTAATATAAAAAAAACTCATAAATATAAAAAAAAATATTTTAATGTCTACATTGCGATAAAATTGATTTTTTTCTTTTTTAATTTATTATATTATAATACTTTTCTTAATAAAATATTTGATAGTGAAATTTTTAATTAATTTTAAAGTCTTAAATATTAGAAAAATAATAATTATTTTCTTTTCCTATAATTATTTATATAAAATAATCGTAGATCAAAGGCGGGTTTTAAATATAAAGAAATTTTAATTCAAAAGTGAATTTAAATTGTGAAAAGATAATTTTGTCTAAAACATAGTAAAAAATTCAAACAATATTTCTAAGGGTTTTAACGCTTTTAATATAGTATAAATATAGATTATAATAAATATATTTACATGTAAGTTATTAGATTTGGTTTAAAATTCTATTTATCCCAATTTTTTGAACAGTTATAGACTTAAATAAAAGAATATAATTTTATACAAAAATGATAAAAATTAGTTTGATTTGATTAGTTTTGGTTAATTCCATCATTTTCATATTCTTTTAATATCCCTACCTTAGACATAAGAGATATATTTTTATTAACTTGCGACATAAAAATATTAACACAAGGGACCATTTTATAGTTTTCTCAATTCAAATAAGTACTACACCATATGTCCAATTTAAATGCAATGAAGCCCCAAATATAAGTAGTGGCAAAATCAAACTCAAATCGTCTAATTCGTTGAAGTTTTGACGGATTGAATTTAAATATTTTAAGTTATCAATTATTGTGACTTATAGTACTCTTTACATAGTTTACAAATATATAAATTTAATTTCAAAAAATTTAAAGATTCCGCGCACAACTTCTCGGTCCAACTTAAACTGTTTGACTCTCGAAAAATGACAAGTGTCACATAAATCGAGACAGAAGAAGTAAAACTCAATAAAAATTAAATCAAATTGAATTTTAACCCGCTCTATAACTCGTTTTGACCCAACCCTCCGAGTTGCCACCGCTACCAAATATGAACACTCACATGAGAAACGGGAAAAAGGAGGAGGAAGAGACAAAGGAGGACTCAAAGATAATGATGAAAGCTCCACCGCGTGAATGGGCAATTCTTTCCACCTTTGGGTCATCTTCTTCTTGGTAATCACAAGAAGAAGAAGACCTCATAGAGTAACTGAAAGAAAATTCTGTCTTGTTTTCAACTATCTTTTTGTCTGGATCTTCAAAATGTAACTGCTCAATTGCTCATTCTTTCTCTTTACCATCCTGTTTCTTGATTTTACTTACTCCATTTCTTCATTTTATCTTGGATTTTGTTAAATTTTCTTACTGGATGTTGTTTGCCGCGAAGACTGGCATTCACAGTTATCTTTTTAATTTTTTTTATAAAATATTTATTGTTTTTAAGCGTATTCTTCATATTTAAAAAATATTCATTATTTATATCAACTGTGTTATAGTATAAATGTATTAAAACATCTTATAATTATTTCGATACAAAAATAACATTATATATTAAAAATAAATTATGCATGTAATATAAATGAATTATATTATAAGTGTGTTTAAATATATTAAACTTACATTTTGATAAAAAATTTATATTATTATGTATTAAAAGTGTATTATTTTGAATAATAAATAAGAAAATACAAAATTGACTTTTTAACTTAAAGATACTCTTGACTAGAGGGGGATGTGGTAATATAGATATTGAATTAAAATGTTTGGTATTATGATATTTGGTATGGTATATGATAAATATATTTTCGATGTTAAGTATTTATAAATCAATTCAAATGTATCTCATAAAAACTATCATATAGGATGTCGCATAGAATATGTGTTTATTTGTATAATTTAATATCAATTTAAATGTCTATTTGTACACAATTAAAGTTGAAGGGTGTAGTTATTAGCTGAGATCAAGTTAAATGTTATATTTACGTACTAAAATATTGAAATATAGTTAAATAAACAATTCATGTGTATTAGATTATTAGATAATAAAAACAAATATAAAATTTAGTGTTGGTACAAAACTAAATGTGTTCAAATGGGTGGGTGGGTGGGTGTGAGCTAAATTGGGCGGGTCAGCGGGTCATTACTTGTAGTAGGACAACATGTGTTTGGGCCAAATATGAAAACAATTTCATGTTAGGGATTTTTTTTTTTTGCATATAACGATTCAAAAATATTTTAATTATATTTCATAATTACAATTTGGATAATTATATTTCGTAACTATAGTCGTAGGAGTGTTATATTTGTATACGTTTGTATAATTCACAATTTTTGTATAGAGTTTGTATATCTCACTATACAATGCACGACGTTTGTGTAATTCGCTACACAATTCCCGGTGTTTGTATATTTTGCTTGCAATTCACAGTCTTTGCATATTTCGCTACACAATTTAATTCACGCACAACTTTTGTATAAATCGCGCACAAAAATTGTATAAATCACGCGAATTATACAAAACTCAAACTATAATTACAGTTAGATGTTTGCTGTGAGCTGTAATTAATTCAAACTATAGTTGTGTTGGTTAATTAACTAGTATATGTTTGCTTATCCGCATAATTTTTCCTTTCATATTTGATCCAATTCTTATTGCAAGAATTTGTTACCCCTCTTTCGATGCAGTTTAATTGGATACGAAATTTTAAAAATATATAATATATATATAATATTTTAAATTATTATTAAAATAAATAAACTTGTAATAGGAGAGTACATCTTCTTAGATTTTTTGTCAAATAATTAGTACTCAACATGAGTAAAATATTATAATATTATTAAATTTTTTTTCAAATAAGAAAATATGTAATTTTTTGAGATCGACTAAAAAGAAAATTACGTTATATAAATTGTAATTGAAAAATTAATTGCTAAAACATCAACAAGTTACTATGTTTAATTTGTCCATAATATTGTTGGTAGTTTCATATTTAGGTTTAAGTAAATTATTTTTTCTTTGTTTTTATGTGTCTAACAATTTTTTTTAATAAAAAATTCTGTCACAAATGTGTGCCACGTACGTAACAACTTGAATAAATTATTCACAAACCTAAAATAATAAAAATCAAAAGTAAGGTCTTAAATATTTTATTTGAATATCAAAACTCCCTCAAAAAGTTTAGTTTAAATGTATATATATCAATAAATAATCAAATAAGACTTACTAATTCTTCTTAGCCATTTTTTTCGAATATAAATTTGAATTAATCGAGTCAGATAGTTTTAATATCAAACGTCAAGTTTTAAAGCTTAAATAATCTTTCTCTTCCTCTTTGCTCTCCCATCCCATCCCCACCTTCTTTCTATTGAGGAATAGAACGATAATTGGTAGAGGTAGAAAAAAAAAAGGTAAATATTAATTTGCATCGATAGGTATTTATTAATAATCAGGTAATTTTATCATAATTAAGTGATTATAAGAGATAATAATGTATATTAGTTGAGTGTTAAAAGTTTACTTGTAAACACATATTATGGATCTATATATCCACTTACTCAAACATCGGGTGCAAGTAAATTTTTGTCGAAAAAGAACAAGAAATGATGTCCTAGTCATTTTTTACCTTGTTTTTCGAAACATTGTCACTATTATAAATTTCAAATTTTATATGAAAAACTTCACGATAATATCATGAAGTTTCACTTGTAAAATTTAAAATTTTATGATAGTAAATATTTTTCAATTATCGGAGCTAATTGAAACAATAATGGGAAATATTTGAAACAAGTAGGAGATTTTTGGTATGAAAAATATTTTTCATGAAATAAGTCATATTTTGGTGATCCATTATTAAAAACACAATTATTTTTTTTAGAGGAAATACTTTGACCCAAAAGGAAGAAAATGACTCCACTCATTTTTAGACAAAGTCAATTTTACCAAAATGCAATTTAATATATATTTTTATTCAAAAATTATATTTCGTTCTCCAATCAAACATCAAAAAATATTTTTCTGAAAATGACTTAGATTAAGTCAGACATATATACCCCTTAGAATAGAATGCAATACAAGACAAGATTGTTTGGTGGATTTTACAAGAATTTCTTCTCTTATTCAAACATTTGAAAATAAATATCATCATATTCTTCATAAACATGAATCTTGTGTTTGATTTTTTGGTTGAGGACTTTGGTATCTTTTGATCTATGGGTAATTAAACTTTCAAAGTCAATATTTATATTTACTTAGCAACCATCTTTCGTGGTATTCTTTCCTTGGTTATCATTAAAAGAAATTTGATTTTAACTTGACGTAAAAAAATAGAATGTTGGAATGACCTTGAGGAGGCCTTGATGCATCAATCTATCACTAACCTAGCACGAAGAATTTATGAAAAAAACTTATTGTTATAAATATGGGATTCTCTTTTTAATTTTCTCCAATAGAAGAAGATTTGATCTCTTTATTCTCTCGAGAGATAAGAAAACATTCAAATAATCTATATTTGTTATATTCTTGATTTTCGGATCATTAGAAGCAATTTAGAGAAGTATTGCCTCCCTGAGATCGCCTCTAGTGATCGAATCTATGTCATAATTTGTGACCATAAATACGTACACTCAAGCACTACAATTTCTATGAATAGACAATAACAAATAAAAGAATATTCATTATGTCATACTACAAGCTCAATAAAAAACAAATATTGTAGTTAAACATCAAAATCCTAAAAAACCTTATAACACTCATGTCAAAATATGTGACCGTAAAAACATACACTTTAGAGGAGTGCCTGCCTAAGATCGCCTCTAGTGATCGAATCTATACCATAATTTGTGACGTAAAAACACACTCAAGCACTACAATTTCTATAAATAGACAATAATAAAAGAATGTTCATTATGTCATACTACAAGCTCAATAAAAAACTAATATTGTAGTTAAACATCAAAATCCTAAAATACCTTATAACACTCATGTCAAAATATGCTGCTGCATCGTGATGTCTTAGCTAGTTTGAGCCTATTTACACCTACTAGTTACCTAAATGTACCCTTGAAAGAAAATGAAGATTACCATTACTTTTAAAATGTTGAAAAATGAACTACTTTCTCCCGTCCATTTTATTTATCATGGTTGAAATTAATGAAATATTTTCTCTAATTTATTTTACTTATTATAATTAAAAATAATTTTTAATTAATTCAAATTTGCTCTGCATAATAAAGAAGGAGACACATTTCTTATTACGTTTATTTCTATATTCAGAATTCAAGTTCAAAATCTTTTAGCTAAGTATGATGAGATCTTATTCATCCACCTTGAAGGTGAGTAGATGGAGAGTTGAGAAAAGGTAGATACACATATGCGCGATGACAATAATAATAATAATAATAATAATAATAATAATAATAATAATAATAATAATAATTAATTATTATTATTATTTAAAAAAATCAAGTGGTTGGCATTAGTCATTACACACTTATGATGTTAAGAGTTGATAGTACCTTTCGCACGAGCACTTTAGGGTTATGCCGACGATTGACGTGATGTGGAGCTTGACACCATTTTCAATTTATTTATTCGACTTTTCTCGATTTTCGTACCATGCGATAATGACATTACCAACAATAATATATCAATCTAATTATATAAGTGTGGCCTGAATTATAAATAATGTATACGTACATTCTATTCAATTTTGAAAGCTAAAGATTTGTTTTCGATAAATCTAGACCATCAGAGGACATTGACATTATCTTAATAAAATAAAAAATTCTTATGATTAAGAAATGAGGTGGGTTGATTTCCCCCTTACTCACAACGTTAATTGTTATTATCTAACAAAAAATTGAATTTCTGAGATAGCAGTTCTTAGTTGAATAATAATCATCTGAGAAATCATAATACGATGATAGACGACAAACGAGAATGTTCAATCCCTTTCTAGGGTATAAAAACCAATGGTTCTTGGTGCTTGGTAATTGACTTAAAAAGCGATTCACCAATCACCGTGAAGTTTGCGTTAGGCAAATTCCACATCGACATGAGAGAAAAAGTCACATCCTCATAAGTACAATAAATTAAAGAATTCAATTATTGACGTGTTTTTTGAATTGAAACTCAAGTTAACAAAAATATGAGAGGCCCTAAAAATTAGGATCAAAATGGAAAATAAATAATATCTTAACCTTAATTTTTAATGCACCTAATATACACACACGTGTTATTGAATTGTTACTGTTAAAATGTAAACATCTAAAAACTTGACCTTTTGCATGCCTCAATTCTCTTTTTCAAGATTTTCTATCAATCAACTTCATTACTTACCAAATTTTTTTTACGACGGTAGTGTTGGATTAGCTTGCACACATTTTAACTATTTTGTTAGGCGCTTAATAAAATTGACCGTTGAAAAAGTGTAAATGAGAAACGAGGGGCGAGAGATTAAGAATTTTTTTATATAGTATACTGAAATTTTTTCTTCGACTTCTTTGTATGTTTACATCTTTATATTTTAAATTAATTTTCGAGGGAAGCCATCGGAAATTGACTTGTCTAAGTCAAATATTTTCGAAGGCATACAAATAGAAACGTTCATAGCAAATTTGTATTTTTTTTATTAACTAGCTTTGATGCACGTACGTTGCATATGTATCTTAATGAAGGATAATATAAAAAGATGTTTATTGTGTGATATCAGAAAAAAACACAATTCTTCAGAAAAACTACAACCCTTCAAAAAGGTCATAACTCATCAAAGAAATTATAATCTTTCAATGCAAAAAAATACTTACTTTTAATATAATATAATATAAAATATAAAAATATACCAAATTGGATACAGAGTAAGGTGCATAGAATATAATTCTCCCATAATTATGTGCAATAACTCCAGGGTGTGGTCCACAAGAATTAAGGATGATAAAATATAGATCAAAAATACATTTTT
Source organism: Solanum aculeatissimum (assembly GCA_038996855.1). Taxonomy (NCBI): domain Eukaryota; kingdom Viridiplantae; phylum Streptophyta; class Magnoliopsida; order Solanales; family Solanaceae; genus Solanum; species Solanum aculeatissimum. The sequence continues at coordinate 31,097 of JBCEWC010000697.1, read as the reverse complement.
TAGTCAATTAGACTGGCCTTGTGGATTAACATTTTACACCACTTTAACTTTGGAATTTTCTAACAAAGATTTTTATAAATAAAAATTGAAGGTCAAACATGGGATGAGTAAAAAAAAATGTAAAAAAGAGAGTTAAAGTTGTTTTTTTTTTCAAAAGTTGTCATAGTACATGATCTTCTAATAATAATCACAATGATCATCATGATCTTGAACAATTTCAAAGATACTAAATTGAATGTGGACTTTGGAATTGAAGTTCATTGGGAAATATGTAACAAGTAGAAAAGCAAGAAAGTAATGAACATTTTATTTTCCTTTAAAGAAGATTTGAAAACATTATATGAAATGATCGATGTAGTGAAATAGATATGTACCTTTTTCTTTCATAATCAGATACTTCTGGTGTGAAGTCTTGAAATTTTTTTAATAGAATGGATGGATTTTATAGGGCGCAAATTTAAATTAATTGAATTTTAGTATCAGATGAAAATCAAAAAGATGAAGATTTAATGAAACATACCCCATGAATGACTTTTTAGTTCATTGTTGTGGGCTTGTGGCCCTTTCAAAGCTTATCTTTGAATTATTTCCATTTGCTTGGAAAATACTTTGTCAAATAATTTTGTGTTCGCGATTACAAATTATAACTCAAAAATATATGTCATTCAATCATTGATTAAATGATAAATATGTGTATAGTAATATAATGAAGCACAAAGGCAACGTTGGACCCCGGATAAGCTACATATCTGTTTTGGATGGATGTTCATCTGACCACTCAGTCCACTACACTGTGAAGATGTATATGTGTGAGAGAGAACGAAAGATAAAGACATCTTGCCTTAAAAGGTTATTGTAACGTACGTCTACATAATGATAAAGATTTTTGTGACTGAATGATCAATAAAGTCGTTTTCACACTTAAACAAAGATCATGAGTTCAAGTCATTGAAATAAAGTCTTGCCTCTTCGGTGGATCCTTCTAAAACCCCTTTCTACGACAACGTCAATCCAAATTGATTTTCATATACTGAATACTTAAATAAAAGATACGTATCTCACATTTATTAGCTTAATGTAAATATCGAGTGCTTATAACATTTTTTTTCTTGAATAATTAATCATATAATTCAAGGAAAAATCATTGCATATGGGGTCCTTTAGGATTTGGGTTTTGACTATTTAGCCACATAAAGTCTTTTCTTTTCTATTTTCCATAATCATTGTTCTAGCTACCACAATTGCCGCATGCTCATACTTAGAATTAAAAGACACTTTCATACTGAGGCAGTCAAATTTTTTCCCCTCAATTTCTTTGCTGAATTATCTTGTAATTGACACAAAAATAAAAATAAAAAATAAAAACTAGGTTTGAAATCTTGATATTATAAAACAATTATTGACATTTGAGTTTGTAAAATCTTACATACTTTTATCTTGATTTGACTAGCTTTTAGGTCAATCTAAAAATTTTGATAAAAAAAAAAATTGTAGAAGCTAAATGTCTTATCGTATATTTTTAGATGAATTGATCATACAAGTACTGAGAAAAAGAAGTTGTTTCCCACTAAGGTATAAACTATATTTATACTTTTTAATAAGAAAGATTTTTAACATGTTGAGATAATTAAACGCTCAACTAATTTTATCAATGAAGATGTATATTATATTAAACGTCGTCTCTATATGACACATATATTTTTTATGAATATCTCATCGTTAAAGGATTTTCGATAGAAAATATGTCAAAAATGTAGTCATAAGATAAAACCTAAACGTTTATGAACCCTTATTGTAATTATTAGATTATAGTGGCACCTAATTGACATTGCTAATAATAAACTCCAAACTAAGGATCAATAATATCTAGATTAAATAAATTTCTAACTACTACAAATTTTATCAATTAATAATTGATTATTAGAGTGATAAAAGTAGAAATAAACCTATGGGCTCAAGCAATAATTAGATCATCATGGACGAATTTAGGGCATAAGGTGCTGCGTTCATGCAGATTCTGTATTTATATAGAGAAATTTAGTAACAAAGTAGCCTCGTGGGGCGGTGGAAATGGAAGAACTTGCCCGCCCCAGAGAGAAATGTGCCCACGAGAGCATCATCAGATATTATAGATAAATCTACTAAAGAAGAAGTTGATGAGTATATCATAGCTAACCACACACATCATAAGTTTTATTGCTCTCTTTGATGAAGATTCGACTCTTTGTAGACACTTATCATAAAAGTATTCTTTTATTTAATTTAAAATTATTGAAAAATTCATAATTTGAATTTTGAAAGAATTTTCGATTACATCAAATTATATGTAGAATACATGTTAAGCATAGTAACAAAATCTTTCACTAATTAAGGAAGACATGGGACATAGATATTATGTCTAAACATTAATTGATGGCTATAGATATGTACCTAACCTATCACATACAAAGTACAATCACTTTTCAATTTGCAAATTATTAATTATAAGAAGTGATAGATTGATGGGACATCAAGAGTTGCCTTTTCAAGTGTAAGTCGCGCAATGTTCTGCGAGTAGATAATTTTAAAAATAATAAAAATACAAATATTTTAACATTGACCTCCTTTGCAAATGATCATAGGAAGCGGATGATGAGTACATTTCAATTCAAGCTTTTTTTTAAGTGCAAGTAGTGTAACACGTTCTTTCTATCCAACAAATAAGATTTTTGAGCTCATAGTTGAAAGTATCATGAGTGATCAATATTGAATTTAGTTTAGTATCTTTAAGTGTAATCTTCATATTAATATTTGTGACAATCTTTATAGAATCGATATATATACACTGCATCGATGTCATTTCATCGATCATAAGCTCCTTCAAGCCCTCTCCTTCACATTATGTGATTGAGGGTGTGGTTGCTCATACTTAATACATATAATTTCTCCTCACTTGCTCAACATTTTTACAGAGACACGATTATCTGTTAATACAAAATTTTACATATACATTTTATCAGTCTACGAAAAGTGAATCAATTCCTAAGGAACCATTTCTTAAGGATTATATATTTAACTAATTACTTGAAAGATGGAGATCTTAATTAATTTAAGGATATATGTCTCAATATTGAAGGACTATCAAAGTGATTCTTGAAAAATAAGACTATAGTTTTCAAATCTTCCACACTATTATAGCTGTGATATGTGACTTGATTGGTACTTCACATGTCCTCTCTAACTGTTTAATTTCTTCATGTAATGTCTACTTATTTTGCCACCATTGATAAAAATAATGGAGGTGTCACGTTACTTAGTGATATATAGGTTAAATAACAGCTAAAACTTCTCAAAGAGACAAAATAGATTACTCCAAAAAGTAACATATTATATTCACCAAAATGTTATATACAATATTTGTGTCTTAATTAATAAAATAATAGGTTGATTTTCCAAGTTGTTACGTACTAATTTGTAGTACTACGTACATTACTAGAAAAACTCAATCATTCAAATTAAATATGTATAATACATAGGTAGACTTGGCTGAGATTCAAAATTAAATATTTCAACTTTGAGAATTATGCCAATCTAGACATACATCTCAACGTGTCTCACGGTGTCTTGTGGACAATCGATACTGACGTGACAAACTTTTTCTTCGAGGTGTTTAGATGATCATGATGTAAATCAGATTGTTTAACTAGCATAATAAGGACGAGTTGAAATATAGAATCCATGTCGTAGGTGTATCAAAAATCATTCTTTTTGCTAAGTGGTCTGGATTTTTAATAATTGTTTCATTCGAAAGGCAGGCCAGGGGGATTAATGATACTATATTGGTTTCATCGCCCCTAGTAGATCGAATGAAATTCTGTCCATCAACTCCAAAATGGTCAAATTAAGCTAGAATCATGGTCGGTTCGAGTACCGAGGCTTCATGTGCGAGTTTAGACCATTTAGCATTTTTGGCTGTTGAAATTTGACTCAAAGTTGACTTTGATCAACATTCTTGGAAAACACACTCGGATAAAAATTTTGACAACGCAACTAGCTCCGAAATGTCGAGTTTGATCTAGAACATCTTTCGTTCGATTCCTAAGACTTCGAGACTCTAAATGTACATTATATATCGAAATTAAAATATTTAGTAGTCAGATAAAGTTCAAATTCAACTGTCTATCTACATATTTTGCCTTTTTTAATAAAAATAGTGTACACAACATTAATGATTGGTTTACTACACCCTAGCTAGCTACTTAACACACTTGTTACACATATTAATTATTAGCACAAGTGTTATATATATATATATCTTGAAGAAAAAGAAAAAAACAAAAAAACATTATTGTCAACTAGTTAGAGTAAGTTAATAAATGATCATTTAATTAACAATGTACAGGAATATTACAGAAAAGCGTATGTTTGTATATATTCATATTGTCAAATAGTATTATAATAATAACCTATAGTCCTATTCAAATATTCATCAATTATTTATGTATTTTAAAATTTATAATAAGTCAACATGCATCTAATTGTCCAAGTGTTCATTGGTTGGAATCTTACGTGAGGTATTACTCAAGTTGCTTCATAGGATCATAAAAGAACAAAACATTAAAAATAATTATTTTATACAAGTTGAAGAGAAATAATAATTTTGCTTAAATATTTTTTCAAATAAACATAAACTTCGAGTTATTCATTAGGTAAGTTATGAAAAAAACACCAAATTAAAGTCAACGGATAAACCAAAAATATTGAACAAAGAAAACTATAAGTCAACTCGAGCGAGTGACATTGTGCCAAAATTTTTAGTTTATAGCTCTATTTTTATTAAATTTGAATTTATATATGTTAAATAATTTGTTAATATAAGTAAATATTTATCAAAATTATTGAATTTTATCAATCTGGTATAGTTCAGCTCCAGACTCGATTGATATTATCCAAGATATGAATGAGGAAAACCAAGAAGAAGGTTTTAATTAATTGGAGTAGATTATAGAAGATTTAGTTAAAAACTACTCATAAAACTCTTAAGATAATCATACTCTAAGTCAACTCTATAACTCGATTAGTGAGTGAGTGACGCTGAGCCAGAATTCTTAGTTTATAACTTTATTTTTATTAAATTTTTGAGTTTATAACACGATTAGTGAGTGAGTGATGTTGAACCAGAATTCTGGTACGATTTATCTCTAGACACGATTAATATCATCCAAAATATGAACAAGGAAAACCAAGAAGAAGGTTTTATTTAATTGGAGTAGATTATAGAAGATTTAACTAAAAATTAATCATAAAATTAAACTCTTAAGATAATCATAGTTTAAAAGTTCAACCTTAATTACACATACAATAATGTTCTTAATTATTCAAGTCATAGTCATGACACATACATTGTTCATGTAAAATTGTCGTTTTGTTTCTTTGATATAAATTATTTTATTTTCTATTTTTATTTATCTTATATGTAAGACAATGTGTTTATAACACTAATTACATTAGCATCTCCACCTGCTCTTGAGATTAATCTTAATTATGTAAATTAAACTTATTTTAATCATCTTATTAACATAGAGTGGAAGTGTATATATAATTGGATTCTCATAAAGACAGCGTGGTTGCAATTTTTTTTTTTAATTTTGTCATTTAGTCCAAAACTCTTAATTTAATAATATACATGGTCATACACTATGATAATTCAAATATTTTAAACTTGAAAATAACTCAAATGTATTGAAAACCCAAGTTGACTTTATCATAATTTAAATGGTATGCAGTTGACTCATGCTTGATATATACTTAAGTTTTTAGGTGTTAACCAAAAAACAAAAATTTTTAGGGGTTGTTTGGTAGCTAATTTGCACATAAATTATGTGGGAATTAAATTATGAATAAGAGATATTATGTTTTATAGTTGGTTAGAATTAAAAAAAAAAATTATTTACGGTATAGGTATGTATAGTCAGTGTATATTTCATGTATAGTCAAGTTATATTCAATTTTTGATTGTATCATAATATATATATTTATGTATAGGTCGTGTCTAAGTAATCTACGACTTTTAGCAAGCTATATTGTATAGTCATGTATATTTTCTATGATTTTTAACCTTTTTTTTAATGTAAATAAAACTGACTATGTTTATTATAAATTAATTAGTTTATTGTATATATATGAAATTATCCCTAAAATATTCATATATAAAACAAATACATATTTGATTTGTAAATTTAGATTCATATAATTAATGCATGTATAAGTTATAAAAAAAATTTATAAATTATTTTATGCAGGATTGTTTACAACATCGAATAGCTAAATTCTGGATATAATTAATTCATGTATTACTAATACTTGCATAACTCTAACGAGTTACCAAACGGTCCCTTAGAGTCTTGAACAATCACTTACCCACAAAAAATAATTAATAAAGGATAATTTTAATTAAGCCAAGAAAATGACATGTGAAAGTAGCAGGTTATAACTACAAAATACTATTACTAAATTATAGACTTAAGCAAACTTAATTGGAGTGATAATTTAAACTTGGATTAACTATAATAAATCCTATAATTTTGTGATTATCCAATAATCCATAGCCGCCTTAGCCGTAATCACGAAGGGTTAATAACTTTCATTAGTACGTTAAAAGGAATTAGAATTCATAGCACAATATTTTTTTTAGTGTTGTTACTGTTGTTCGATTATATATGCTGCTATTTTTATCGTCTTTTTCCTCGTAGAATTGGTATTGTTCTTTGGTTTAGCCGTTATTTTATATCTATTGTTTTCTTCTTCTATTTTCGATGGATATATTTGATCTGAGGATCTTTCAAAAATAACTTTTCTATCTCCATGAGCTAGTGCTAATTGTTGTTGTTATATGTCTATAGGGATTAAGAAATAAGAATTTAGGATTTTTTCAATTTTTCGTATGTATTAATCTATGAATATATTGTAAATTTGACCATTCGAAATTTTTTGACTCCAAATTTTATAGGATCGTCTGTATGCTATTTTTTAGCATTTAGAGATCATGAAGCACGAATTCAGAATTTTTTCTGTTTTTTGTGTGTATCATCCTATTAATATGACTGTCCGAAATTTTTTGACTTAGAGTTTGTTGAAGATATTTGGGTACAAAAGTTTTGACATATTAAAAATATTCATACGCTAATACTCACGAAAAATTGAGAAAAATATTAAATTTTTGTTTCGTGACTTATAAACGCTAGAAAAATGGTATGAATCCTATAAAAGCTATGAATATCTAATGATAACGTCAAATCATCATGTCTCTTATGTTCTAAACAACACGCGTGCTAAAATAATCGAGACAAAGGATCGTGATCCCGCAAGAGTGAGATGGTCCATTGGGTGGTTAGTGAAATAATTGATCTTTCATAAGCACTAAATAATTAGAACTCGTGCGTTCTCTAACATTCTTCAAAACTTATGTCAAATGTGTACTTCCTTTTAAAAAAAAAAGTTAAATGAACTAAATAGATAATCTAACACTGTAGCGATCGATGAGGTGGGTGAAAATTATGGGAGATTAGGATTGAACTTATGACAAATAATATTTTTTTTAAAACGCGATATATTTCTTGTTCTCTACTTGAATATTGCTAGATAGAGTTACTCAAACTCGTGCTAGAGAGTTTTGCACGTAAGCTACTCTAGTTACCACCATAAAAAATATACATACACATTTGGTCAGTTGCTTAGAATTATGTGTCGTAAGTATAATGTAGTAAAGATGCGTGTAAGCTGATTAAAAAAATAAAAGTGGCTTCTTGGGAAAAGATTTTCTTTGGGCCTGGCCCAATTACTGGATCCAGATGTGAGCAAAATTGAGTGGAAGCCCAATAAACAAGACTAACAAAAAGAGCCCAATAGAAGATGGGCCTAAGACTTCATTCCTTATTTCAATGCTGTAACAAAATCCAAATTTTGCTCAAGGTTGAATCGAGGGTGTATCGGAAACAACCTCTCTATTTTTTTTAAGGTAGGGGTATGATGACATATACACCACCCTCCCAACACCTCACTTGCGGAATTACACTGGGTATATTGTTGCTATAGAAAAAATCGGTCTGGTGAGCCATATTACAACAAGAGCAACATACAGTGTAATCCCACAAGCAGAGTTTGGTGAATGTAGAGTGTACAAAGAACTTACCTGTACCACATGGAGGTACAGAGGACTTCAGCTCAAGTGCAGCAAATTAAAATAGTTATGAAAAAGAAAATACAATAATGGGGAAAACAGATCAATTAATCCGCTAAGAAGTACAGGGCATCGAGAAAAAGAACAATAACAATAACAAAATAATGCAATAACTGAAAGAGAAACGATGAAAGATGTTAACAGATATTAAAAGCAAGAAACTATACGTATAAGGCGAATTACGAGACAGTAATCTGTTACAACTTACAACTGTGGTGAACTCAGAGAATCAACTTTCATCCTTCACTATAACTTAAACAAACTAAGCACAAATATTACACTTCACAAACTCAGAAGATGTATCCACCATGTATACCATTTCTTCTCCAAAAAATGAAGTCTATAACAACCCAATTTTCCCTAAATTAGTGAACTTCACTATGACAGAGCAGTTCTCGAACACAATATTCGTAACTTAAACTGGTAATGAATGATGAGACAGTGTGGCTGCGAGCAGGTACCACCAATGATTGAATAACTGTGCATATCTGGATGCTTGAGAATATGCTACGAGCAGGTAACACCGATTTAATTAAAGTATATCATAAGAACTTACCTTTTGTTATTCCATCAGGTCAAGAAAGCGGAGAAATAATTATAAACGAACAGGCACACACACATGAATACTTATCTGGCAAGAGTTGAATGCTTGCAAAGGAGCCAGCTTGAATGCTAAGTGCAACATTATTTGATCCAAAAAGCATATATCAACAAGATATTACTGACCCCAACTGTGGAAAAACGAAGGATAAACAAACCCTTGAAATTGGCAAAAGGGAAGAAACTTATGGGTTCCTACAATGACCTCAAGTTAATAAACAACACTTACACACCTCATTTACCAACACCTGAAGTGGATGAGCTTTCAACTGATACTGATGAAACATTTTAAAGAGATTTTGATCGAAGAAATCGCGATATCTTCAAGGAACTAAGAATTTCTAATCCATTAGAAATAATGGACTTTCTTGACTAGATGATTTTAATGCCTTCATCAACCTTCTCAAGGCTCCATATATCTCTTTTGACTTGGAATGCCTCTCGTCGAAGCAATAGAACTCAGCCACTTCATCATCAACTTCAATCAAGCTGCATCCTGGAACCTTACGGGATCCAGTGTCCCTCATCGCCACTTTCATCTCAGCCACGTCTTTCCACCTCCGAGCATCGCCACAGATATTTGCAAGCATAACATAATTTGCAGGGTTTTTCGGGTCAAGCTCTATAAGTTTCCGGAGGGACAGTCTTGCAAAGTCAATGTTTTTGTATACTCTACATGCGCCAAGTAATGCCGTCCAAATGACAGCATCAGCTTGTACAGGCATCTTCTCCACAAAATTCACAGCCTGCTCCAGAAGACCAGCTCTACCCAATAGATCAACCATGCAACCATAATGCTCAATTTGAGGCATAATAGAATAATCATTCGTCATTGTGTTAAAATAGGCGAACCCATCTGCAACTAAACCCATGTGAGAACACGCACATAACACTCCAATGAAAGTAATTCCATCCGGTTTTACTCCAGTATTCTTCATCTCAGAAAACAAACTCAAGGCATCACTACCCCGACCATGCACTGCTAAGCCATTTATGATGGTGTTCCAAGAAATCAAATCTCTTTTATCCATGCTTCTAAACACATCAATCGCATTACCAACCACCCCACATTTTGCATACATATCAATCAACCCATTGGCGACGTAGATGTTCTGCTTATAACCGTTGCTCTCAGCATATACGTGTACCCATTTGCCCAAATCAAGAGCACCTAATCTCGCGCAAGAGGACAAAACATTCACAAGGGTGGCATCATTTGGCTTCAGATCAGACTCATTTAACATCCTCTTAAAGGCATTAATAACCTCAGTGAAACGCCCGTTGTGAGCATACCCTCCAATCAGACCATTCCAGGAAAAAATATTTCTCTCTTTCATCTCTTCGAAAAGATTCTCACACCCCTGAAGATCCCCATTATTGGCGTAGCCATTCAACAAAGTATTCCAAGACATTAAATCTTTGTTTGGCATCACATCAAAAAGCTTTCGAGCCTCTTCCATATCCCCACATTCAATATATCCTGTAATCATCCTATTCCATAATACAACATCTCGCTCAGGCGCCAAGTCAAAAAGCATTCTTGCAGATGCCAAATCACCATTTGCAACATATCCATTGATCATAGAAGTCCACGTAAAAACATTCCGTAAAACCATCTCACTAAACACCCTATAAGCATATTTCACTCGTCCAACACTCGAATACATATCAATCAAAGTGCTCCCAACAAAAGTATTGGTCATAAATCCAACCTTTACCACAACAGCATGAACTTCTTCACCTTCAACTAAAGCTAATAACTTTCCACAAGACTTCAAAACCATAGGAAATGTAAAACAATTCAGACTAACATCTCCATTCATCATACGACGAAACGATACTACAACTTCCCTGTACATATCATTCTGGATATACCCTTTAAACATTATGTTCCAAGGAGAAGTATCTTGTAAGTCAGGAATTTGATCGAACACTTGGTGGGCATATGAAATTTTCTTGAATTCCATACATTTTGACAAAAGAGAAGGGATAATGTACTTAGTATAACCAACACACTGAGTTGTAATCTGGGTTTGAATTTCTTTCACTTGATTTATAGTTTTACATGATTGTAAGAAAGATATGAACTTTTCTTCAAGAATCCTATGATGAGTTTTCACTAAGCCTATGTTTACAGCAATTTTTGCTATATTGGAGATAAAAATAATAGAGAATTGGTGACTCAAAGTTACAGTTTTGATGGCTTTTATTGAAAATTGTAAATTCAAGAATGGTGAAATTTCTAAGTTCTTAGAAGCAGAGAGCTCAAAATTTGGCTCCAATGAAGTAAGAGAAAATCACAATGAGCTCCCCATTAGTTTCTGTAATTCAAACTGAGGTCCTATAGTTTCATTTTGCTACACTTAACGTCCTAAAATTATTTGATTGTCTAGCATAGAGAGTAGATCGTGAGACCCCTAGCTAAGGAAGGAGTACGGAGTGGATGCTACGGAAATACTATTATTTTTGTAACCCCCATCTATTGTATTAAATCAACTAGAGGCGGATGTCTGTGGTACTTAAGATATTAGGAGGAAAAACTCCATTAACTCTATTTCCTTAGACCGGGATGTGACCCATATTTTTGCTAATGAGGCCAGTGGCCTATACGATCTATGAACGAACGAATGAAACATTTTGTTAACCAAAAAAACAAAAAGATCGCGAGACCCCTGTTCCTATATAATAGCTCACAAACCAAGTAAGAGAGCTAACTCGCACTACGCAAGAAGCCTAGTGCGACGAGCTCGACCCAAAAGGCAAACTGCACTTACATCCTGAATTATTTGATCGCCTAGCATAAAGAGTAGATCGTGAGACTCCCGCTTCTATGCAATAGCTCGTAAACCACACAGGAGAGGTAACTTGCACTACACAAGTCTGGTGTGACGAGCTCGACCCAAAAGGCAAACTGCACTTACGTCCTGAATTATTTGATCGCCTAGCATATAGAGTAGATCGTGAGCCCCCCGCTCCTATGCAATACCTTGCAAAACCACATAGGAGAGATAACTAGCACTACACAAGTCTGGTGCGACGAACTCGACCCAAAAGAAAACCTGACCCATAAGGCAAACTGATTTCAAACTTGAGACTTCTAACATGAAAGCATCAAACTCAAACCACTGAGCCACCCAAAGTGTAAAATTAGAAATATACATATTCCATCTAAGAAACCATTATCAATATTGTATACATATGCTCACGTTTAAATTTTATTTAGTTGTTATGCATAAGAATACGCAAGAAATTAGTTTATTAATTGACTTGCCAGAAATGAAACGTGTCAACTACTTTAAAATAAATAGAGTATTAAACGGTATTTGAATATGATTATTACAAAAGAATAATTATGTAAAAAATGTTTATAACCATAATAAATATCACTATTAATATAAATAAATATTATTATGAAAAAATAAAATATAACATAAAAAAATTGACACGTTATTACTACTAATATACACTTAGTCAAATCTCACGTTTTCCTTGTTAAGGAAAAATAGAGAAAATGAACATTAAAAAGAACGTGAATTGACTGTTAACTTGTCGGCTTAGTGCCACTTTTTTTATACAGTTTCCACTTTCTCTCTGTGATCGATCAGTTAAAAAAATAATGAACTTTGCATTGGCTTCCACTTTCCGACCATCTATACCGCCGGAATCTTCACTTTTCCACCGGAAAATCGACCGACCCATTATTCTCCGGCATAAATGGAAGTGGAAACGACAAACTTCTACTGCAGAGATTAAAGGTAGAACGATTACTATGGCACTAAAAAAGGAAAAAATTGAAGGGGTTAGTGAAGCTTTGAATGAAATTGCTGCACAAAATTTGGATCATGCTCCTGCTAGAAGAAGGGTTCGATCAGCTTTTGTTAATGTTCAACAGCAGCTTGATCATATCTTGTTTAAGGTTTGGGTTTGTTCAAATCTTGTTGAGATTAGTGTGTTTTAGTTTTGTTGAAGCAAAGATTAGATTTTTAATGGTGATTTTGCTTACTAATTTGTGTTTTTTTGGTTTTTTTACTTTATGGGGTTTATGCAGATGGCTCCAGCTGATATCAGATTAGAGGAGGTATTTAACTTAATCAGTTTATTTATATTATGCTTTATGCTCTAGTTTTGGTATTAGGGATCTATGTAATAGTACTTTTGGGAGTTACAATTTACTTCTTAATAAGTCGTCCTAGAGGAGGTGGTGGGAGGTGGGAGGTGCCAGGTATCCATGGAATCAGTGGAGGTGTGAGAAAGCTGGCCCGAAAACCACAGTCATCAAAAGTTTTCCTAGAGGAAATGTCAAGTGATCCTTTTCTTGATAGTTGTGGTGTCTGGACTCAGCTAATTCCAAAAGGTACCTGGCAGCTCCCGCCAGCATAGGTAGGGGATAACTCTGACTACCAATGATTTGACCATTGTAAAGAATTAAGAGATCATCTAGTGTTTTTGCTGATCTTGATTTTAGCTATTGTGGTTCTGTTTTGCTTTGTTTTCCAATGTCATTGAAATTGATTACTTATTTATCACCTTAATCATGTTTTATTTATTTTCAAGGAGCAATGTCAATTTGAAAGTGAGAGTGAACTCAAAATTAGGAAAGTGAGAGTGAACTCAAAATTAGGAAAGTGAAAATGGGATTTTTTTAATATGAGGGAGAGACTTGAATGCAGATGAGTTACGACAAATTGATGGAAAAAGAAGTTAGGAAGTATTTTCCTAGAAGTTTAAACTTTGTTAATTATCAAACTATGGATCCTGAATACTCTTAAGTTCCGTTTTCCATTTTACTACTCTTATTTGCTAAAACACTTACGTCAAAAGGTTAGGATGATGGATTATGGATATATATATATTGAGCATTGAGTTGTGAACTGTTAACCGTTTTTGCCATTTAGAGTTGTCTGTTTGGTGGAAATTTATCATCTTTTTTGTTGTTCTTACTCGTTAATTACTATTTAGCAAAGGGAACACTTATGTCAATTGATTAGGATGATGGATGTATATATGGAGCAATGAGTTGTGAACTGTTAACTGTTTTTGCCAATTAGATTTGTCTGTTTGGTGGAAATTCATCGTCTTTTTTGTTGTTCTTACTCGTTAATTTTTGTATCATACTATTTAGCAAAGGGATTTATTCATCTTCAAATTTGAATAATTGTATATGTACATTTTGTAGTGGTATGAAACGAATTCGAAAGGCCAACAAATTTTCTGTAAAAGTTGGCTGCCAAAGCCTGGCATAAGAATTAAAGGAGCTTTGTGCTTCAGTCATGGATATGGTGATACTTGCACTTTCTTCTTTGAAGGTTTGTTATTATCTCTTTAACTACAGAGCCCAATAATAGTTTGATTATTCTTCCAACCGATTACTGGTCTTTTATTAGTGTTATTTTAATAGCCGCTTATATTCTTTTGTATGATATATTAATTTTCAGGTATCGCAAAGCATATAGCAGCTGCTGGCTATGCTGTCTATGCTATTGACCATCCTGGTTTTGGTCTCTCTGATGGTTTGCATGGATATATTCCTGAATTTGATGGTGTAGTTGACAATGTCAATGAACAGTATGTGAAGATTAAAAGTAAGTTGCAGTGAGTTTTTGTTTGGTCTTAAGTTCCTAAGATAATTCACAACAACATACCCATTGCATTTAGACAATGCAAAAAGCAAAATACAACCAATATCCAGTGTTATCACAATCAGACAATGCGAAAAGCAAAATCCATTAAACCCCAATTGAAGTTCTTTCACAGCTTTTCTAACTTTTGTTAGAGCATGCTTCTCCTCATTGTAACAATTTAATGATAAGTTCTCTTGTGATGGACCAGGTAGACCAGAAGTTAGAGGGCTTCCCCACTTTATATTTGGGCAGTCCATGGGAGGTGCAATTGCTCTGAAAGCTCTTCTTAAGGAACCACATGAATGGGATGGAATTGTCCTTGTCGCTCCAATGTGCAAAGTAATAATTATCTTTAGCTAGTCTAGCTAACTTCTTATATTATCGGAGTTCCCATTTTCTAGTTTCTCACTTTCTTGAGCATGTTTTTCTTTTGAGCTGAACCAAGCATTTATCATTTTCTTCGGTATCTCCTAAAAGTTCAGTATTTTCCAATTTCTCTTCATCAATTTAAAATATATAGAAATGATCATTTCAACGAGTTCAGTATCTTTACACTTGAATCTATTCAATGGTTTAAAAGAGTGCTGATTTTTTAGTTCTGCTTGTTCATCATCCATCTTATACCCAATGCCTAATATTGCGTTTCGCTTTGACCTTCCATTTGAATCTTAGGTATTTAAATTTTCTTAGACTCAAGAGTTAAGAGGTATGAACTAGTCAAAAAGAATAGACAGAAAAAATCTTTCAAGGACTTAAGAGCAACTATTGCTTTCAAATGAAAAATAGGTTCACTCGTTGAAATTGTGTTGACCATTCACAAAGTTATCACCAAAAAAAGATGTCCATTTTCAACTCAAGAACTTGGTTTGGTTCAGTGCCATTTAGTGATACTAAAACACTCGTTTTCTTTATAAAGGCACCCATTTTGATTCATTGACCTGACTTTATTTATCCCTCTTCATTTTACCCCGTCTTACATTTACTTAATGTGGGGTGAACAAGAAGAACAGTTATGGTAAAAATGTGGTTCCAAGTTGATGCATGATTCCATCCTGAAAATTTTTGTTCCTAATCTTTAGTTTTTCTGTTGCCTGCCTTAATGATTTCTCAGAATTTATTCTTTCTATGCTGCAGTGTTTCTATCCGGAAAAGGTTTTCCTTATTGCAACTGCTTGTTAGATATATTCTTTCTTCTTCCTAAAGTATCAAGGTTGAACTAATAGTCTGTTCTTACAAGCAATAATTTTGTTGTCAGCAGTCGAATTATATTTAAGAATGAAGTTGAATTATCAATTTTGAATGATTTCACTGTAGAAAGAAATTTATATTTTCCTCTCAACATTGCCACCAAATTCTCTGCTTGTTGAAATTTTTATATCATTTTTGTTGAGTTTGAACTTTTTTAATGCAATAATATTGCTGACCCTCCGGTACTCTGTTAAGATTGCAGAAGACATGACGCCACCAATTCCACTGCAGAAAATCTTGATCTTTTTGTCTAACATTATGCCACAAGCAAAGATAGTCCCCACAAAAGATTTGGCAGAATTGGCAATCAAGGAAATCAAGAAAAGGAAAATGGTAATGTCTCTATTTACCCCCTTATGCTAAGTGATTCAGAATACTAGCCAAATGATGACTGCTCTAAATTTAACGAAATCTATTTTTCCCGTCTGTGGTAAATTGCCCATTGTCCTCTTTCAAGTTCCATCTCGTCCCCTCAATTGAGATAGTTGATATAGCTCTATACGCTTTATGGACTCTTTTACTCATAAACCTGTCCACTGTTTTTTTCCATCTAGAGTTCTTATAGCATTTTGTTCTGGAATACCCCTTACGACCCTCAGCATGATGGGCTAATCTAGTCATGTGACTAGGAGGTCATAGGTTCGAACTATGTAACATGCAGGTTAAGACTGCATACAAAAGACTCTTTTGGTCTAGCCCTTCCCTGGACCCCAAGCATAGCGGGAGCTTAGTGCACTCCGCTGCCCTTGTTTGCACATTCATGTTCAAACATATGCTTAGTACATCTATGCAGTGATGTTTCACTGAAGCTGGTTCTTGTTTCATTCTTTTCTAGGCCCCATACAATGTAATTTCTTACTCCGATAAAACGCGTGTGAAAACTGCTGTGGAACTCTTAAAGGCTACAAAATACATAGAATCACAGGTGGAAAAGGTCAGTACATCTCCACGTTTATTGACGAAACACCATCATGTTTTCCAGCTTTATCCGAAGGAATTAACAGTTTATATGTGCAACGCTTGTAGGTGGCATCCCCGATGCTCATTCTTCATGGAGCAGATGATAAAGTGACGGATCCTCGCGTGAGTCAGTATCTGTATGACAAGTCTTCCAGCAGTGACAAAACTCTTAAGCTCTATGATGGAGGGTATCACTGCATTCTTGAAGGTGAACCTGATGACCGGATTCTTACTGTGCTCAACGACATTATCTCGTGGCTTGATACTCGATGCTCTTCGAATTAAGCTTCAGTTTTAAAGGGATTTTGCACAGGCATTTCTTGTTGAAACCAACACCATTCATCTAGTTTTAGTAAATGGGATTTTAGACAATAAAGCCAAAGTCAGTGTGGGATATAGGCAAATGACATTTTTTTGTAACTGTTCTTGTTATTGATATGAAAGAACTGTTCTTAGTTGTAGCTACCATCTGTATCGGATCCTCCAAAAATACATTAGACATTTAGATACGCCGTTGGCATTTTTAAAGAGTTTGAGTAATATATCATGAGAAGGAAAAGAGACTTGTGACATGAATATGCACATATTCAAAATATAATTACTGATGGTAAAAATGAGTCATTCTGAAAATTATATCAACCAAATATATACATGAGGGTAAAATGTAGGCATACGGTAGAGAGGTTGTTTTTGCAAAATTTTCGTCTAAAAAATCAAGTCACATAAGCAGAAGATACTAGATATGGAAAAAAGGAAAAAGAAAAAAAAAGACTAATAATGAAAAACAAATGATAGTATGTAAATACGATAAAAGTAAACAAATATAAGACGAATAATGACAACACAGCGTATGGAGACACGACTACTCCTACTAACAGTGGCAGAGCCACATAGTAGTGAGGGGGATCTGAACCCCCTTCGGTGAAAAATTATACTATTTTTATATAGTAAAAATAATTTTTTATATATATATAAAAGATGTCGAATTCCCTTCGATTAATTCGTGTGTCTACTTCTTAAAATTTTGAACCCCCTTAAAGAAAATCTTAGATCCGCCACTGCCTACTAAACTACTATATCACAAGGTCATACATCGACCTACCCTTACTAGCTTATTAGCCCTCAACCCTAATACGCAACCTCCACTTCTTTCTATCTAAGGTCATGTCCTCGATGAAATGAAGTTTCACCATATCTTGTCTGATCACCTCTCCCCAATACTTCTTCAACATCTCACACCTCCTAACAGTAGCATCATTACTTCTCTTCTGCACGGACAAATCAAAACACCAGATAAAATCTGTATATGCTCTATCCTTTTCAGACCCCATTGACGAGTATACGTCATTGTTTTGGAAAAACCACCACCTAATAAATAGACCATAGCATATTTTGTTTGATAGGAACATTTCAATGAGACAATGGAAAGCTTGAGATAAGTACTGCATATGCAGTAAAGATGAGGGCCATTTGGATTTACATAATCTTGAGCATGCCCTCCCATTGACATGATATTACTTATGACAAATCAGGGCTGTGTGTAAGGCTAAGTTTTGTCTATATTGTCTTCAAGGTATAAATGTCTTCTTCTACAACCCTTATCGATCACGACATTATTTACTTTGATGATAGATACAACATAAACAAAAAGGACATCTATATATATATATTGTACTATTACAATTTATCGGGACAGAGATACAATTCTGCTTTTGAGCGGACATGGGGAGATGGGAGTGTTACATATATATGTGTTTAGTCGAACTTAGTAGCTTTCGCTCAAACTCTATATATATGTAAAGATTTCTCGTATTAGTAATACTTGATAATTTACAAAGTTAAAATAGAATTAATTAACTTTTTTTTCCATTTCTCCATTTAAAATTAATTATTTTTGAAAGTCTAGGGTAAATTAGTAACATACATGACTTATGTCTTCTTTATAATTATTTATATTTTTTTTTATAAAGGGGGTATAATACTAATTATTAAAGTTGTTGTACTTCCTATATAATCCTCAACCCACAAAGTTCAAATCATGACTCGATTTTTGCATATGGGTCCGATAGAATTCAAGTAACTTAATTTCAGCTGAAATTTATTCTATTTTATATATTGAATATATATATAATTTATCTAATTAGAATCAAGTAAATTACATTATCTTCTAAAATTCAAAACTTATAAACTAAAAGTTTTAATTTTCTAAAAAACCCTTATTCATGTGGGTCAGCTATAACATACCAACTCCATATATATATATTTCATGCTTATTTATGTTTTAACTATCTTATGCAATATATTGTGTTACTGATAGATATTTCTATAGATTTTAGATCATATTATTAAGATTAAAATGAAAATTTTAAGTTTTCACACGATATATGAAGAATAAAAACGAATCTTGGACATGGACAAATACAAAATTTCCCCTCAAGCTATTGAGTTATGCAATCATTTTATCTGAAAATTCAAATTATTAGAAATTGATGATGTACTTTTATTCACTTAATTACTTAACGCATTACCTCACGTGCTAGCCATGTTCTTTTAATTTCCTAGACAAGAACGAACATAGGAACTTTTAACTTTTTTCGAATTAAGGATGATGATGAGACTTGAAGTTAGGATTTTTGCTTACGAAACTTATATCACGTGAAAGAATCTGAACATTCAACTCAAAATCTTATAGTAAATGTATATTCCCTAATATCCTTTTGCACGTAATTCACGTTAATGAGTTGATTAATAAAGGGTATAGAGCAACTTGATGGGCTAAATTGAAAAAGAAGCCCAATGTTATAGAACGTGTAAGTGTATAATACTCGTTTTTGGGATCATCATTTAATTTATATTCGAAGTTAAAATTTTTTTTGCAAGTTTATGCATTTAGGGACATACGTACAAAAGTTGAAAATTTGCGTGTAATTTTTGATATTTTTATCTGAAGTGTGACTTTGTGAAGGCTAATTAAATATCAGACGTTCTTATCTGAAATTTGATATGGCTTGTCAAGGTCAACCTCAGACTTTCTTATTGTAATTGTGAATCTCAACATTTTTTATTTGAATTGTGACCTTGACAATGCTTCAAATATATAATAGCTTGCGGAGGCCAACTTCAGACATTCTTTTACTGAAGTTAAGGTCATATCAAGACCAACTTCAAACATTTGTTCTTAACTCAAATTTTGGTCTCGTAAAGGCCAAGTTCAGACATATATATGACTGAAGGTGGCCTTGACAAGACGAAACTTCAAACATTTTAGTCTAAATTTAAAGCGTTGACAAGGCCAAACTCCAAACATTTTTATCTATGAAGTTTCACAATTTAGACATATTTTTGTTTAAAGTTGGAGCTTCACTTCTTACTTTGGTTTGATGTTTCCCTCATGAAACCTTCATTTAATTTAATTGATGTACCTCAATCTAATTTCTTTCATTTAGCCTAAAATTAACCCAACAAATAAATTAAAATATGGGGAAATTTACAATATAAAAAGTCACAAAATCTCCTTTAATCAAATACCAAAAGAAGAAAAGGAATAAGCGGAGAAAAAATAATCTTGTCTGAAATTCATTTAAATCAAATAAAAATTAAATTTTCTTTAAAATAAAATAAACACAAGTTAAATAAGGACGATCATATAAATATTTACTAAAAATAGTTAAACATACCCCTTGCACATATCACTATCAAAGAGTAGGCATGCAAACTTATGATAAGTTTAAATAAATGTTGTTTTAGGTACTTGCAAGCTAATTAACACCAATGAAGTAAAAGTTGAACATGTTGATAAATTTTATGTACCCTTCAAGAAAGTGATTAAAAATAAATAAATAAATAAATAAAAGTTAGGAATTCCAATGCAAAATTCAAAAAGAGATAGTACATGGCACTAACAAAATTTTACTACTCTTAGATAACCATATTGGAATTGTGTCTTTTAGTTGTTTTAAAACAATTATTTGATATAAATGATATTTGGACAAGAAAGACTAGTAGTTCTAGGACAATAATACTAGCAACTTTATGTTAAACCAAGAAAACTCTAAGGAAAAGTCCCTCTCCTAACCAAATGACAAATACCATTTCCACTTGTCCAAAACCCCTTTTCCATTACTATCGAGTATTTGAAATTTACTGACTTGACTAATTTATTTTCATGTTATATAAAATTTATTTTTTGGAAATAACATGTATAGCTCTATGAGTTAGTAGTAAGATCTGTGTACATTTTATCATCTTCAGATTTCACTTATAGAATTTCACTGACTATGTTTTTGTTGTTGTTATATAAAATTTATATGAAAGGAAAACAAATGTGCTCGCTTCGATTGATTTCATGAGGTACCTTCTATTTTCCTCATAGGCACTGGACAGATGGAAAAAAATTATCTAGTATTTTTTATTTTGTTGAGATTTGAACTGAGATTTCATGATGATCACTCACTTCATTAATCACTGGGCTAAACTATGCAATTGGTTAGAATTTTGAACCACGATAAATTAAACATGCAATGAAAAAAATTTCAAAACAAAATTCATAACGTTCAAATTCTGAATTTACCTCTGTCTATGCTTAGATAATTTCATCGTTCCAACTCTAACTTTGATATGCATCGCACAACACGTTCTCGGTAATATCACAACCACATATTACGAAGGATGATCAGTTGAACACATTTCGACATAAATATTATTCTATATACATATATTAAAGATATATATATTATGTAGACATCATAACTTGACCTCAACTAATTATTAAATATTTCAACTTTGAAATTGCACATATCTAGAAACCTCAACTCATTTTCACAACCTACAAAATGATGATCTAGGTATAACCTTCAAATGTCACATCAACGTCGAGCGCCCACGAGACACAATGAAAATGAATTAACTAAGATGTTTAGATGTAAATATATGCTCGAAACTAGAATACGATGAAATTTCTGACTTTACCCCGACCCCTTATTAAGTGGTCCCTTTTTCCCACACATATACTCCTCTTTAAAAAGTCACGAGAGCCCCTAGATATGCATATGTATGTTCAATTTTAGAGAGAGATTTGGCAGAAAGAAAAAAAGAAAGCCCCACAAACACACCCTCAGCCTTTTTCTTCATCATCACTCAAAGTCTCAAACTCAAACTCAAACTCCAACTATAGCCCTCTACACATTTCAGTCACAAACTGAAAGTCTTTTTAATTATTTGGCCAAACTTCTTTACTCACTTGGAGTAATAGTCATGTAGGGTTCACCCCACTAAACTTCTATCAATTTTTTTTATTTTTAACTCTTTTTTTATTTATTTATTTTTTTTTTTAAATTTTTTTGTAGGAGTCCAGAAAGAAATCCACTTGACCTCAACAACTTACCTGAAGATTTTTGTAGAGATGGTAAACAAGTTCTTGAAGGTAGCTCTTCATCTTCTGGTACAAATAATATCAACTTTGTCCTCTTTTTTTTTTTGTCATTAAAATAAAATAATTATTATTTTTCCTCATACAAAAAGCTCTTTAATTATCATCAAGATGATGAATTTTTTTTTCAAGATTTATGTTTCTCTAGTAATTAGTACTAGTACTCCAATATCAACTTCTTTTCTTTCTTTTTTGTTTTAATTTCTTGAAAAAAAAAACTTTTGAAGATATATTTACTATACACACATAAAGAAAAAAAAATTAGAAAACCCCTTCTAACCCAACATATAAAATCCTTTGCCACCTAAAGAAAAAGATAATAAAAAATTTCAAGATTTATTTTTCTTCAAATAATTACTAGACTAGAACTCCATATTAACTACCTTTCTTTTCTTTAAAAAAAATGAATTTTTTCTTCACAAAAATCATTTTACAAGAGGTATGAGGTGAAAAATTAATTAATTAGTTTTAGGAAAAAATAAAATCAATACTTTGTTCCAAAATGAAAACAAAAATATCATGCAAGCTATAGTTACAACTCTTATTTATTTTTCACTTTCATTCTCTCTTTTTTTTTTTAAGCAAGAAAGTAACTTTGGACATTCATATTTCATAGTCTTTTTCCAAAAAGATGAATTTTACTTTTTTGAAATATTTTTTATCTTGTTGATTCCTAGCTGCCTTAATATAGCAATACCCTAATACCAATTAAAGAAATTACTTTTATTTTTCTTGATTTTTTTATATATTGGTCTCATAAAGCAAATACATTTTTATTTTGTACAATTTTTTTATTTTTTTTTTACATTTTCAGGAGGATATAATAATAATAAAAAAAAGAAAGGCGGCGGTAAAGAAGATTGTGGGAAAGTTTATGAATGTAGGTTTTGTTCCCTTAAATTTTGCAAATCTCAAGCTCTTGGGGGACACATGAACCGCCATCGTCAAGGCAAGTCACTTGTCTTTTCACTGTCCGATTATTTATAATCGGACAGTGAAAATAATTATTTTTTTATAATATTAGTATCGAAAATGAGTTGGTCGGTCGGTTTTCGATTTACATGACTTGTTTTCTTTGGGGAGTAGTTGTATAGGTGCCGGTTAGGGTGCCAATCTAATATAGCATTCCTACCAGGACGGTTCTCATATTGTTTTGATTTTTTGTTCTCGTTACCTCAAAATGATTGACAACATCCAATATGGATGATATCAATGTTTTTAATTTACATATGTATAGATTAGTCGTGCTTGTGATGGTTTTCTGATGATTGCATTTCAGTATTTTCTTTTGAAAAAAATAGAGAGGTCGGTCGTACTTATGATGAATTTGAAGGATTCGACATGAGTATCGAAAAAGATGATTAGATTAGTCAAATATATAATTTTGAAATTAGGGCAAGTTATGTACTACGTTTATAAATAATGTGATTTGTGATTATTGTGACGAAGCTAGATAGAAAGAAGGTTGTTTGTCAAAACCCTTTTTGTTGAAAAATTACCTTTTTTATTTTTTTGCGAATATATAAAAATCTTGTCTCCGTGACTATCAATTTGCTATTAGTATGACAATTATTGTACCTTCTGCTCTATTTTTTTTTCTTGTTCTAATTTCAACCAACAAAAACAAACAAGACAAGTTTTTAAAACAAACTTGAATTAGTAAAGTGAAGGAGCTAGCTTCTTCTTTTTTTTTAATTAATATTTTTTCTTTTATTTGTTTTTTTGGGTTATAATTTTGAGGTGTTAACAGTATTGGCTAATGATTTTATTCCCAAAAGCGTAGTCATGTCAATCTTGTTTTCATACATAAAAAAGTGGTTGTAACAGTTGCTTGGGTTGAAATAAATGGAGAAAATATTCTTTGATCTGATTTTCGACTTTTTATTTTATTCTTTTTTTTAATTTTGGAAATAGAGAGGGAGACAGAAACACTAAATCGAGCTCGTCAACTTGTCTTCAGCAATGATAACCTAATCCCTCCTCATCATCTAAGGTATGTTTCGATTTTTAGCTCGTTAGATTTATTGTTTACTTTTTTAGGTTGATATACAATGGTTATACATTAATTATAACATAAATTATATATATAACATGAATTTATTAAGTATTTTTAGTTTAATTTATTGGGCTGAATGACTATTTAAGTTGTGTTTTTTCTTATTAGAATATTGTTTTTTCACTAAATATATCTTTGATCTTCTCTTTTGGCTACTAGTATTAATTTCGAATATATGTTATGTATAAATTTAAAATCAAAAGTTTTTTTTTATGTCATCAATATATTTTAACATATTATAATGTGTTCGTTATTATATCATGTTACTAACTAAAATTTATTAGAGAAATTTATTTTTGATTATTTTGCCGATGCATAAAACTTAAATTCGTTTCATATTTACAGTTGTCAAGCAATTCCTCATGGAGGAGGTTATCACCAATCAACAAACATAAGTGATCCAACACTCTCATCATATAGGCCGCCGCCGCCACCACCATCACTTTATCCAACAACAAGGTTATTTTCAGGCAACTCTACTACCACCCTCTTGCCGCCGCCACCACCACCACCGCATCAACCACCACCGCCTTACATGTATGCTTCTCCACCGCGTATGGTTTCATTCTCTTCTCATCAATATCCGGCCCAAACAAACGACTACTTCCTAGGTCATGTCTTGTCAGGATCCAACACACACTCGACAAGTACTCCCAATAACTTTATGGGATCATCCGCACTGGCGCCTGATCATGGTAACAACAATAACAATAATAATAATAATAATTACACTTGCATTGGTGCACCAATAGGGCATGGACTTGGACTTGGCAATAATGGAAGTAGCTCTAGTGGGAAACAACAACATTTGGATCGATTTCAAGATGGATTTTAAGTACTTAGTATCTTTTTTTTAAAATTTCATTTTTGCTTTATTTCCTTGTGCTATGTCAACTTCTTTTTAGGCTAAGAAAGTGCTAGTCTTAATTATCCTTTTAATGCAGAATTATAATTAAAGTTTTGTACACTGACAATATAGTAAAATTTTACACTATGATCAGTGTAATTTAACCGTTTATAGCATACCGCGTTGTCTATATAACTCTAAACAAAAGATAGAAACATTCGAAGGGGACATATATATATAACCTTACCTCTAGTCAAATATTAATATACTATGGTATAAAAAACTTATGTTATTTAGTGTAAAAGAGTTGAAAAGAGGAACCAAAAGAAAAACTGACAAAATGGGGTCTAGAAAAAGAGCATATCTTTTTATTTTATTTTATTTTTTTATTAGAGAAACAGCTTTTGAGAAATTTGCACTCACAAAAAAATTGTATAGGGATGTACTACTTTGGCTTGAAGCTAGGGATCAAATTGGAGAGTAACTATATGGTAAAGATAAAAAACAAAACATGTTCTAAATGGAACTAGATTTTGTTCTACTACATGGGACAACAAATTAGTTTGATTTCAACTCAAAGTTACATAACTTTGCATGGCCATATTTCTTGTCATTTTATACATGGTTAGTCTTTTGCCCCACATCCCCCACCCCAACCAAGGGGTTGAGCCACCTATCAGTCAAGGGATTCATTCGAACTCCCTTTGATAGAAAATTATATTATTTATACATAGTTAAGATAACTTTTTATGTATATATAATAGGTATCGAACCTCTTTCAGCATGTTCATATGTCCTAAATCAAAATTCTGACTCTGCCACTATCACTAATTACACTACTCATATTTATCATTTGTTTGTTGTTGTTGTATTATTGAAGTGTGTGATCATCAGATAATGTGAAATCAAATTTACATTCTTAGTTGTCTTGAAGATAGATGTCATGAGAAGAAGTGGCATTTGAAAATATCGTTGAGTTAATATTTAAGTTTCGACAAAACTAGACTAGTATATATATAGTTAATTAATTATATCATATTGTCTCAAGATTTATTTGTCCTCACGTGTAAGCATGATTCTTTCATTAGTCAAACATATTAAATTTTTTTTTGTGAGGCGGTGGGGGGGGGGGTCCAAATACCATATTAAAGTTGGTGTAAGTCAGGATTTTACTAAGAAATCGAACTCAAATATAACTTTTATCTTGTTTTATTTTTTCAAAATTACATATTTTATATTTTGAGCAACCTAATAGTATCAACAGAAAAAGAAAAAGAAAGATTGCATTGACAATATACGACTTAAACTCTTAACAGATATTTTACAGCTCTATGATATAAAAATTTATAACATTGGCAAATATAAATTAAACATTAAATTGAATTACTAATGAGATATTGTATATCGCCATCAAAGATTATGGTGGAGTGATAAATACTCTTCTAACCTTACTCAGAGATCTCAAGTTCGATCAGTAATCATGGAGTTATTTTTACTAGAGAGTTTCCGGCACAAATATGGATTAGTCGTCCCCAAAATGAATATTGGACACTAGAAAAAAAATTAAACATTAAATTGAATTACTAATGCGACATTGTATATAAACCGCAGTCAAAGATTATTCTCCTCCAATCTTACTCAGAGATTTCAAATTCGATCAGTTTATGGAATCATCTTTACTAGGGAGTTTTTGGTACAAATACGGGTTAGTCGATCGTCCCCAAAATAAATACTGGACACTAGAAACAACAACACCACCATCACACCCAGTAAAATCTCACAAGTGGGGTATGAGGAAGGTAAAATGTAAGCAGACCTTACCATTACCTCATAGAGATAGAGAAGTTGTTTTCGAAAAACCCTCAACTCAAATAACTCAATCCCAAAAGCAAAAAAACACTCGACATAGACTAACGATTATAATACCAAACACTAGAAAACAAAAAAAAAATACACATGATGAGTACTACTTTACCTAGTCTAATATTATCAATTTCTTTTAAATTTTATGGTAAACAAAACTCTATGCATATTATAGTTTTTAAAAGTGTTTGTTTTAATAAGGGTAGTTTTATGTACCCAAGAATTACCAAATTGAAGCTACTAGGGTGGCTGTGGGAACATTTTTGCAGAAATAGCCAAAAGCTGCATATGATTTTGAACAAGTAGATGAGAAGAGTTATCAAGTTCCTCAGCTAGTCTACTACTGATTTAGTGTGTGTGTGTGTGAAAATAAATAGCTCTAGCTAATAGCTAGCTAGGTCTGAAATGAAAGCAACACAAAAAAATAAAATTTAAAAAATGGCAACTCTATTGGCAGGTCAAACACTATCTACCTTTTTTCATATTTATGTCTACTTAATTAAACCTAAACATTGTATAGGCCCTAACATAAATATATATAAAGATTCTAATAGAACCAAACCAACAACACCTGTGGATTCCCATCATGGCACTTAAAACATAAAAGTACTTTAGTACTACTTGTGATTATCTTATTGCTTTACTAATATAAGTCCATTGGTCAATTAAATAAGTTGAGGGCCACACTATAGTTTGAAGTTATATTGAGGTTTAGGTCGAGCTAGGTACGTAAGGGGTTCATTAGATATTTTAGATTTTTGATTATCTTGATTTCTTAGTACTTTTGTATATTTCAAACATCTTAATAATGAATGTTATGATTCTATTGTTGATCTTAAGAATTGTAAGTTTAACATATTAACAAAACTAATCACACCACAAACTTATTTACCTCAGTTTATGTGATGATCAACTTTTCTTTTTTCGTCTGTATGTTACGAAAAGAATGAAAATTGCTATGGCATGTTTCAAAGTTCGAACTATAAATTTGTATTGAGGTTGAGATCGAGCTAGATACGCAAGGGGTTCAATAGTAGTTTTCTTATTACTTTTGTATATTTCAAACCTCTAAATGAAAGTTATAATTCTGTCATTGATCTTAGAGATCGTAAGTCTATCGTATTAGCAAAACTAATCACTCCACAAGTTTCTGTAATAAATATGTAATACTACTCATTTGCCTCAATTTATATGATTTTTTTCCTCCTCTGTACGTCGCGAAAAGAATGAAAATGTCTACGGCATGTTTCGAACAATATATAACTTTTAAAAATCTTTCTTTCTTTTTTAAACTTCACACTTAATCCAACACAACCATTATTATTACAACAACAACAACAATAACAATAATAACATACTCACTGAAGTTTGACAAGTGAAATCTGTGTAGAATAAAATATACGCAGAAGTCGCAGACCTTACCACTATCATTATTATTATAATTTCTATATTAAATTTTTTATTGGTGAACCAAATTAATTACTTACAATGTAAAAAATATATAGTAAATTTGTGTAGGAACCCCCACCCCACCCCACCCCCTAGGGGTGATTTACCACTATTGCACAAATAGAGAGCTAGAGAAACACTCAACGTTTGCTTCTTTGTATGAGCTGAAATCCCGAGACTTGTACTGACGAAAGGTACTACACTGTAGCTTGACAAAGATCCTTTAGCCACATAAATGGTCTACAACCTAATCAATAATTTATTTTATTTTTAAAAAAAATAATAATATCACAAGATATGATTTGATATATCATATTCTTGATCTCTATCGCAATTTATGTAATATCGTTTAATTATCATGAAGTTTAAGAAAGAAAGGAAGATTTTATAACTTGATAAATTTCTGATCTAAAACACTCATAGACTATATCATTTGAATGGTTATAAATCATTTCATTAAGAAAAATTTATAAGTTAAAGTATCTTTAGTTAATTATAAAAAGATGACATTCGTTTTGGGATGGATTAGAAAGTAAAGTGTATCATAAGCTAACAAATGTATAACATAAATATATAAAGTCAACCAGGATTTCAACTTTATAGATATGGTCTTAAACTAAATGTATGTAGGGTATATCAAAACACACTTTAATTTTGTATTCTTAAACAATCACGTCAAAAGTCAAAATTAAAGAGTTGTCAAAAAAAGAAAAAGAATTATTCTATTTTAAGTGGACTAAAAGAAATAGGACAAACAAATAAAAACAAAGGAAGTAGGTTTTAAATTTGATGAATTTCTTAATACAATATATTATCTGAAGCCACATAGGTATTAAGAGGTTCATCTGAACCCCTTTCAGCGAAAAATTATATTATTTATTATATATGTTGAAAATAATTTTTTTATGAATATATAATAGATGTCGAACCCCCTTCAATTAGTTCGTGTATCTACTTCTTAAAATTTTGAACCTCCTTACAAAAAATCTCAGCTCCACCACTGTATTCATATCTAATCTTCTATCTCTGCCCCCGATAATCTAAACAGGCTAGCGATAAAAAAAATTTGATCGAACAATTACGAAAAAATATGTCACGTAAATTGAGACGGAAAGATTAGGAATCTTGGGGGTAATGGAAAGTTGCAATTAGGTTCTGGTAGAGAGTAGAGACTACACTAAAAAAGTTGCACGAATAAACTGTCTAAAAAGATTTTGGGAAATCTAATTTAATAAAGAAAGAAAGTGCCAACAGCTAAATACATAGAGTCAGCTTGCTGCTCATGCAATCCCACATTTTCTTAGGGATATGTTTAAAGCTGCTGCATTTTTCTCTTTACTTTCATATTTAATAATACGGAGTCAGAATTTTTAATTTATGAATTATAGATTAAAAGTATTTATGTTTACTTTTCAAATTACTTGAAAGTATTTTTTTTAAGTCGTTGATCTATAAGATATAACATCTTTGTTTCTATTATGTTTACTGAATTCTTGATAGATAATATATATATATATATATATATATAATATTTTTAATATAAACATTAAATTTGAGTTGAAGTTATTGAGTTATGTTGAATTTGCGGCCGTTACTATGGCTCCTCCCCCTTGTGTACATTCACAATGTAAAAGAATTCCATTTATTTAAGAGTATCTATTAACTATGGTCTAAAAAGATAAAGACCATCAATCAGTCGTTGATTCGTTCTAATTCATTGAATTAGTCTGTTTTAAAAATATAAAAATATCAGAAAAAGAAAGAGAACGTTATTTTTGTAAATATGAATCTTTGAATATCGCACAGGCTTTCATTCTTGAAAGGGTTAAAAGTATCGCCTTCACTTTGTTTGTAACAAAAATGAAAGAGAAGATTTTCGGATATTTTCTCTTTCGGGATAAGAACTTTCTAAATCTCACAATGTAAAAAAATTTTAATACTACATTTATTTGAATTTGGGTCTTCAATTTTTTTTCTAGCAATATTTAGTATTGAAACCCCTAAATATAAAAAATTATTCTTCTTTAAACAGATCTGATACAATGGATTGAGCTTAAGCTCCCCCAACATTCTAAGTTTATTCATTAATATAAAGATCACACTATCATAGAACAATTAAAAATAAATATATATCACATAAATCAAAATAAAAAATAAATTATACTATTCCACTAAAAAAAAATTTACATTATTAATATACACAAGTCAAATCTTTTTCCCCATCACATATTCAACTAAGAAAGATTGAATGATGGATCTAACAGTATACCATAGAGTTTGTACATTAGGTTATAATTTGTATCCTGACTTTTATTTCTGGACCACGACTCTTATACCTACCTGCCAAACAACCCCTTACAGTAATTTTACTGTTTAATTTTTTTTTTCACATGTTCTTAATAACCAAAACATAAAAATTCACCCAATAATAATAATAATAATAATAATAACAATAATATAATATTTATGTGTAGAGACAGAAATATAATATTTAAGATGGTAAGATATTATAGTTAGAGATGTTTGTGATTCAGTTTGGATCGTTTTGAGGTAAAATTAAAATTAAACTAATTTAGTCGCTTTTTTGATAATTGGAATCAAATATAATTCATATCCATTGATTTGATTGTTGTTGATTTGGTTCGAGTTTTAAGAACTATAATGATATTTTTCTCTTTTTTTTTTTACATAATATAAAATTTACAAATCAAGTTTAATTTTATAATTTTAAAAAAAATAAAAATTATGATTTAGAATCTCTAATCTTTTTTTTTTGGGGGGGGGGGGGGGGGAAGTGGAACTTCACC
>JBCEWC010000696.1:0-51114 GCA_038996855.1 Solanum aculeatissimum | reverse complement strand
CAAATGATATTAAATTATTTTAACTTCAACAAACAAATCACATACATATGATGCTCCTCCTGGATGACTCACATAAAGTTTTAATTTGCTTTTTCAGTTATTTATCATACAAAACTCTGATTTCAATAATATTAGATATTAATATACTATAGAATTTATTGTACGATTTGACATACACGTGCGACGCACGTGTTGTGAAACTAGTGTATATATAAAAATGTGAATGTCCATTTACGTTCCAAAAATATCATATATAGTTAATGTTGCATTAATTATATAAAGAAGTCAATGTTGAATTGATTGAGTGTGGATTCTTCCTTTACCACCAAATCAATGATTCAACTCCACGTCAGTCGATACTATCTAGGGCATTCTTGTCATTTTTCCTTTTCTGCTCTCCATATTACGCCACCTCTTCGGTCCTTCAAATGGATGAGCCCACGCGTTGATGCGTCCGCCTTCCACCTTCATGCTTTCATATACTCTACAAATAAAGATTGCCGATCTCCCGTTGAATCAGAGAGACCAACACCTTTTCTGCTGCAAGCTGCTGCTGTTTGTGAGATCGACAAAGGTATGCCTTCCTTCTCCTTTCTTGGATCTGCAAATGCTCAAACCCCGATTCTTCCCGTTGGCCTACTGTAGATCTGTATTTGTTAGGTTCTTTGGATGTGAGAAATATATGAAATTTTGCTTCTCACTTGATTTTACTGATAACTTTGTTAGTTTATAGCATGTCGGTATTTTGTTTTCTACTCTTCCAATACTCCTTTACTTTGTGCTTGTAGTGTGTAGAGTTATGGGTTTTAATCCCAGAAAAAACTTCATTTTTTCCGGATCAGATCAACCCCAAATCAAGGGAAAAAAATATAGTTCCGGTCTTTCCATCAGCTTACTACAAGCTCAAACCAGAGGAGTATTTCAAAAAAAAAATCAAGTTGTTAACTATTGCGACTTATAATACATTTTATGTTAATTTTAAATAATATATGTTACTTATTTAGTTCCAATTTATGTTGCGCATATAAAATTTTTAGACTCAATCATTTTTTATATTTTTGTTAAATTATTAATTGTTGTAATTTATAGTATGTTTTACTTAAATTTTAAACAATGTATGTTACTCTCACTGCTCCAATTTATGTGGCACTGATAAAATTCAAGAACCAAACTCTTAAATTGACAGTTATTGTTACCTGTAATACTTTTTACATCATTTTAAGTAACATGCATAAACTTGTTTTGACGTACTTCTTTTTTTTGACGCTAATGTAATCATTGAGAGATATTAAAATAGTTATTTAATTTTGTTTGTTCAGTTTAAAAAGAAATTTATTTTATCCCGATTTTAGTATTTAGATGACTTAACATAATTGATCGGGGTGATATCGTAAAATTCTAAAAATATCTTATTAGGGATAATATTGATTTAGTTAAAGCAACTAAAGAAATATAGTCAAACAGTTGAAACAGGTGCGCCATTAAACAATTGCTAAAAAAAAATTAATTAGAAAGTCCACAAAATATTTTCATGGACCCTATATGATAGAGGAGTAGAAGTAGACAACTTAAACAGACATGCTGATAAAATTCAAGAATCAAACTTTTAAATTGATAATTATTGTAGCGTACAATACTTTTTAAATCATTTTAAGTAATATACATAATTTTTTTGATTTATTTATATATTTTTTTTGTTAATTCAGAACCATCGAAATTTCAAGGAGAGTGGGAATCTGGTGATGCATAAGGATGGATCGCAAGTGAATTTCAAGGATGTGCTGATTTTAAATTTTGTCAATGGCAAGAGAATTGTTGAGGTCGAAATCGAAGGGCGTGAACTGCCAATCTTTTTGGTCGATGTAGGTGGTAAGTGTTTTTACCTTAAAATCTCTAAAGACTTGGGTGAAAATTTCTCATCTGAGAATGGTAAAATTGAATTGAGATAAGAATCATTAAGAAGAGAGAAGAGTTTGGAAAGAGGAAGAGGGAGGAAATGAAAGTGGAGAAGGAAATTGGTTCTTCATCTAGGAGTGTAAAAGAGTAACAACCTCTGGCGTTGCACTTGTTGAATTGCTTCCACTTCCACCAAAGTGGCCTAAGAAAAGGTCACTGAGGGAGGAGGAGAGCATCTATCAGAAGGCAAAGCATTTGTTGCGTTTTGTTTTGAGAACTGATGTTACAGTCACTGTCGTTCATCAATAGTGGGAATCCAGTGATGTTTATGATGTATAAAGATGGATTGTGGATGAATTTCGAGAAAAGTGCCGAGGATGTGCTGGTTTCAGCTTTTGGCAATGGCAAGGGAATTGTTGAGGTCGAAATTGAAGGGCGTAAATTTATTTTTGATTTTTATTGGATGATTGGAAATGATTTGGAGATTGACAATTAACTCCCACTCTCCAAATCATTTCCAATCATTCGATAAAAATCAAAAATAAATTTACGCCCTTTGGTCTTGACCTCAACAATCCCCTTGCCATTGACAAAAGCTGAAACCAACACATCGACGATATTTTTCTCGAAATTCCCCCACGATCCATCCTTATACATCATAAACATCACCGAATTTTCACTAGTGATGAATGGCAGTGACTGTAACATCAGTTCTCGAAACAAAGTGCAACAAACGCTTTACCTTTTGATAGATGCTCTCCTTCTCCCTCAGTGACCTTGTCTTAGGCCACTTTGGTAGAAGTGAAAGCAATTCAGCAGGTGCAACGACAAGAGGCTACTGCTCTTTTACACTCCTAGATGAAGAGCCAATTTCCTTCTCCACTTCTATTTCCTCCCTCTTACTCTTTTCTAACTCTTCTCAATGATTCTTATTTCAAGTTCAATCTTATCATTTTAAGATGAGAAATTTTCACCCCATGTTTTAAGAGATTTTAGGATAAAAATACTTACCACCTACAAAAAATCTGCATTATGTATCAAAAATAAATTATACATGCGATATAAATGTATTAAAATTATATAGTTATAAATAATAAATGTTTTCTTGTATTTGATATATTTAAATAAGTTTCTCCTATGATTTCATGAGCTAATATCGCCGCCTTTAGGTTTAAGAAGGGTAAAGACATATGCAAAATCCTAAACTTTACCCCTATACTTGTAAGGTAGAGAAGTTATTTCTAATACACCTTCGACTCAAATTTTTTTTCTATCCGAGTCTCTTAGAGCCCCGACTAATCCTGGAGTACACAGGCCCTCGGCAAGGAGTTTCCCGCAAGTGCACTACGATTAATTCAGGTTTTACCCTTGAGACCTTGAAAGGAAGCAAACCCCAAGGCTCAAGTCTATTACCACCAGGCCAATCCTTGAGGGTTCGATACTTTCATTCACCAAATTATTTAAAACTAAAATAAACACATATAAGAAAATCCTTTTACCCTGAGAAAATACATTAAAGAATTTGGCATGATGAAGTTCCTCTTGTATCAAATATCACTAGTCTTTACTACATGATTCAGCCTTTTTAACTTAAAGCTGTGAACTACAAAATTGGCAGAGTAATGTATAGTTATCTAATTTCGTCATGGTCGTTTACATGAGCATAGGGAATCTATACCCGAGTTTGATTCCTCTGACAGAATAGATAAAGAATCACTCTTTTCCTGCTTGAAGCTTTTTCTTCTGTTTTCGTCGTTGTTCACGCAAACCTGTGAAATGGAAACAGGACAAATATGATAAGAGTTAACGTTGGAAGATAAAAGTTAACAGAAGATGTCAATGATAATGATCAGAGAGTAGCGAGGGAAATACGTTTTTTGGCCTCTTTCCTCTTTCTCCTTAACTCGGTTATATCTCTCCGTTTTTCAGCCATATCCTTCAGATTCAACTTACTCTGCGAGGGTAAAAGGCGCAGAATAGGCAGAGTTTAGGAACAAAAGTAGCATTAACGACTGTATTGTCGAGATAGTACATATATAAATGACTACTTCTATATTACCTCTGGACCAGCGCTCTTCAGTGCCTGGAGGGGCTCAACACAATCCTGACCAATAACAATCAGTTTCTTCCTTTTCACGTCTCCGGGATTATTTGGATTTTTCTGCCTGGCTAATTCCTCCAGTTGATTCTGAAGGAGAGGTGAAACACCAGCCTGAAAAGAAAAAACAAAACCTTTTAGACTAACACACTAGATTAGAGTCATCAAAACCCCCAAAGAAAACGATTATTATTCATTACTTGTACCACGTAGCTTAGGAAGAAATAATAGCTAGTCTATTAGTCCCAGATAATCTTTCAAGATTATATACGGAAGGATGGCTTTGGGAGAAAAAACAGTCATTCAGAGAAACATCACATCACTGCGAGAACTCACCCCAGCCAAGTAACGTCTTGAGAATGTTTTGGGTTGCAATGGCCGTGAAAGAAGACTTTTGAGTTCCTGCAGTTTAAAAAAAAGTTCAATATTTTTACTGTACATAAGAGTCAACCCAAAGTGATCCGACACTTTCTAGACCCTGGACGTAGCAGGAGCTTAGTGCACCGGGTTCCGCTCTTTTTAGATATTAACATCAGAAATATTATAATCAGAATGACCTCCTGTAGCTTGGTTAGTTGAGCAGACGTGGCTTTCTTTTGTTTATGATTGTTTACTCTTTCCTCCTCACTATCATTATCTTCCAAAACTAGTTCCATTAATTCAGCACTTCGCTCAAGCCAATTTTTCTTGGCCTTGTCCTGAACAAAAGGAAACTAACAATGAACCAAATGTATAAATCTGAACACAAGTTACAAGCAGCAAACAGAGGAAACAATATTCTTGAACCTTAAGATCAAGTTCCTCGCTGAATACAGAGAAAACAATTTGCTAAATTGGTTATTTTCCTTTAAATTGTGAATACCACCCATCCGATAGTACAAATTTGTATTAGCCGATCCCCAACTAGCTTGGTGAAGCATGGTGGTGGATGTGGCTTAAAGCCCACACCTTCTGAAACCTGAAACTAAGGGCAGGGCCCATCAGTTGCTATTTCCTACTTTGCTCCCTCGGTGATACGAAATCCTAACCATAAGGTTCAAGGTGGAGGGTCCTTATCAGTTACCACTAAGCTATTCCTCGTTTTGGGTTAATGCAGTTGAGTTAGTAAACATTTTTGTAAGGTAACCAATAAGTAAGAAGTTTCCAACTACTTTCAGCAGATTCTTTCTTACTAAAGGAATGATCAATTAAGAGTGTTTTTTTCTCCTAACATATATGGTACAAATCCCAAAAGAAAGAAAATATTTCATTAAACTCTAGCAAAAAATCCTTCTTTTCTCTACAGAATTTATATCAGAATGGAATAAGATTTCTAAAAGAAATTTACTTATTCTACGATTGTATCATAACCATGTTAATTTGTCCCAAAAGAAAAGATAAACCAATAAGGTAGAAGTTTTCAACTAATTGTGCTAAGATTCTTCTTAGCAAAAGAATTATAAAGGAAAATAATAGTATCTTAAATATTTTGTATCCACGAAAGGAAAAACATTTACATATCTTTATCCCTTCAATGATAATTCAAAACAGTCTACAACATGCTTCCTAAAAAGAAATTACTAATTGTCTAGTAACCAAGTTGGTATGTCCAAAAATATGAGGAATTCAGAGTACAATAAAGTGATGCTAATAAGAAGCATATGGGAAACAAGATGAAGTCTTTCACTTGTCAAAAGCTACATTTTTTGATTCCGCAGACTATAGTGAAGAACAATAGCCGGTGAAGAACATAAGAGGCTTCTGAAGTATAAAGCAAATTATCAAGTAACATGCATTACAATCATCAGAGTCAGACTGGTCATGCAGACGCATAACCATGACATAGGAAGAAGCATTTTTAACACTCAAAGAGACAGGGGACCAGAAGATCACCTGAGAATCCTTTCGCGAAATCTTGTCTATTTGACGTGCAAGGGATAATCGCTTCATAACTTCGGGCATGTATGACATTTCTAAAGGAAATCGCTGGAAGTTATCCTGGAAATAACAAGAGTATCCATTAGTGCAAAAAAATCACTACTTAAATAGAGCTTTCATAAAAAATATTTTAACAAAAGACTATAAATGTAAAGACAGGAAGGAGAAAAAATAATGTCTTGAAATGTGTGTCAACCAAGTTAAGCATACAGCTACAATTGACAAACCGAGAAGGCTAGAAGCAAGAAACTCTAAAATATCAGGAAAAGAAAAGCCAGGAGCAGTCTGCTTAGAAAAAAAAATAATGTCACTGCTTCATCTAATAATTTTGTATATAGAATATAGAACGAAATAATTACAAAAGTAAAAAATCCAAAAGGAAGTATTCATTTGCTAAAAAGTTTATATGAATCAAGTCAATTTCCAAACTGGATGGTTTCCTCCCTTGCGGTCATTTCCAGAGGATATGTATCAATCTAATGAGTATTTGCTCCTTCCAGTGGCTATTCAGAGATTACCTTTGAAAATGACTTGCATAAAGCAGCAAACTTTGAGGTATCATTTGGTGTGATTAGAGCAATGCTACACCCATCAGAATGAGCCCTGGCGGTTCTTCCACTTCTATGAACATAAACCTGCACAACAATTTTCATAGATTGAAATTGTGAATGTTGTAACAAGCTACCAATAAGAAGGCACATTACAAACTTACTTCAGCTGAATGAGGTAGCTGATAGTGAATGACAGTTCGAACACCAGGAATATCCAAACCTCTGGCTGCAACATCTGTAGCAATAAGTATACCATGTTCGTGTTCCCGAAACCGGTCAATTGCCTGCATTGAACAAAATGGCTAAGAAGAAAAGGCAACGGAACATAAAGTATAGCACATGTTCAGTAGTTTGGTGTTCCTGAGTAGGAAAAGCACATTGATGTGACGATTGGACTAGATGGAACAAAATGACATCTTTTCTCTTCTCAATAGAGAATGAAACAATTTCATAGCATGTGGATAAATTGTGAAGACTGCAGATAGTGGGTTGCAATCTCATAGCAAGTGGATAAAATGTCAAGACTGTACCATAGAAATCCTAACTTATAACTTTTGGCTTATATGCCATGAGTTATAAGTCCATCCAAACAGGCTCTAATTAATTCAAGAACAGATCATTAGTGTACCAATCAAGAGGCACTAGTCGGAACATCTCCTCCTTTTTTCCATGAAAGAATTACCAGAAAATTTGAAATTAAAGAATATGGAAAAGAAATCAATGAAGTGACCTTAAGTCGAGCTCTCTGCTGCATCTGGGCATGAAGCGTCCAGACATTCACGCCAAGGATGCGCAAGAGGGAGGAGATATGGCGTAAAGCTGCAATGGACGTACAGAAGACAATTGTCCGACCTTGTCCATGAACACTCAAAATGTAATACAAATACCCATCTTTATCTTCTTCCCTGCAGCTGCAACCAAACAACGGATGATCGATTCCACACCAGGTTAGCATGCATGGTGAAAACAAGTACATATTTACAGCAGCAGAAATATGTGTGAAGCTTCAGTTTAATATAAAACTATAACAATTTAAAGGAAAGGATATCTCAGATGAAATATACAAAATTTACAAACTCTGGGGAAAATTAAACTTCATCAGCAAATAAGCACAAAATTAATTGGAAGCATTTATAGAAAGATGACGTGATGTTAGGCCAACGTCAGTGAACTTGGTAGAATTATTTTTAAAATAAATACCAACTTACTCTATAAATGACTCCTCGAGCTTGTTGGCTAGAATTGATGCATTAGTCAGATCAATTATTGCTGCATCTGCCCTCATTCCTGCTCTCTCAGACAGAGTTTCTATTGAATTCAATTCATCATTTGCTTTTGATTTTTGTGATCCACGCTTTAGCTTCTTCCTGAAATCGGCAGACAAAGCAATGGTTGCAGAAAACACAAATGTTTGCCTTTTCTTTCTTTGGACACTGGAAACTGTTTCACAATTTTGGGATTTCTGAGAATCGTCCTCAGTTGATTTACTAGCCATAGGAAGCATGTCAACTATAGACTGCAACTCGTGGAAATGGCCATTTTCTATCATACGATCAGCCTCATCCAACACAAAAAATGACAGTGAGTGCAACTGCAGAAGCAAAAGAAATTAATATCATCCACTCTATAGAAAATAGAGACACGGCAATGCATGCTTCAACCTACTATACAAATGTGGAATAACTGGCAAGGACCATTCAGATTATCAGGTGTCATGAGAAGCAACAACCAACAATTGATGGACTGTGAAAACTTAAGCACCACAATACCTTGGTTTGAAGTTATTCACACTTGAGTTGCAATTATTAAGCAAACCAGTAACACACTCCCCCAGTGAATAACCTGGTTAGGACTCACATACTACGTTAGAGTAAACCTTCAACCAGTTGAAACAGAGGATTTTGAAGGGTACACTAACATGAATAATTTTCTATCATGAAAGAACAGGTCATAAAAAAATCTATTTCATACATTAAGAGGCAGAATCAACTCTCTATCCTTTGCCTGCTTAGCCAACAGATCATTCTATTTTTTTCCTTTTTCTCCCTCTGTTTACCTTTAGGCTGGGAAGAAGGGAAGCATAGGAGGAGTCTCTGTATAAAACAAGCCTGTCACATGTCATAAATTGCCACTTACCTCCATGAGATGAGTTTCACCACCAGACATAAGCTCCCAAAGTCTCCCGGGAGTTCCAACAACAATTTCAGGCCTTGCTTTCAAAAGTCTTTCTT
Source organism: Solanum aculeatissimum (assembly GCA_038996855.1). Classification (NCBI taxonomy): domain Eukaryota; kingdom Viridiplantae; phylum Streptophyta; class Magnoliopsida; order Solanales; family Solanaceae; genus Solanum; species Solanum aculeatissimum. The sequence continues at coordinate 42,421 of JBCEWC010000696.1, read as the reverse complement.
GCTTTTCACTTGACATTCCACCAACAATAGGGACAACCTTAAAGTTGGAATGTCTAGCTGCTTCCTTCAAATGATCAGTGACCTGGAGAGAAGGAATTATTATAAATTTTAAAACAAAAAATGGATAGGCAAGAAACTGCAAATGAGAAGCCCCTCACAATGTGCAATGAAAATGAGTTGCACTGAACTAGCCCAGCCAAGTCTAAAGAGATAGATAGCACTGGCCAGGCAACATTATTAAACAGCAAAAGGAAAATCCAACGAGGTTAATAAGGACTGCAATGTAAACAAAACATGAAGTCCACATTCCAGGTGACATTATTGAACAACAAAAGGAAAATTCAACTAGGTTAACAAGGACTGCAATGTAAACAAAACATGAAGTACACATTCCATTCTGAAGGACTTAAGACAGGAAAGTAACAGCAAATAGAAATACACAAACTTAACATGATAAACAATAAGTTAAGCACATATTCTCTTCCTTTAATTTCTCCGTTTTTACCCCTATTATTGGTAGGATGAGGGGGACTACAGGGAAACAGTATCCTGAACTTGATGCACATTACCATCTTCATCTTGATCGAAAGAGATTCCTGGGTGATGACTTGGCAAAGCTTGCCGCCAACAACGTGACACACGAAGGAGAAACTTTCCAACCAGCTGCTTTTCTACCACACGTATTTTAAACAAGCATTTGGAGATAGACATACATACAACAACATACCCAATGTAATCTCACAAGTGGGGCATGCATACATACTTACATATATTTATATGTATGTGTGTGAGCCTGTGAGGGGATGTTCGCCTTTTGTAACACATAGACCCACGTTACAATGTAATATATGTTCTTAAAACATAAGGATACATACATTTATATGTATGTGTGTTCGTATATGCATATATTGGTGTGTGTAAATATATACACAAATGCATATATTCCATTGCAGTCGTCTCGGTACAAATATAAACTTTTTGGCAGAACCTACTACTACTTTGTTCAGAACAACACTAAATGGATGACAAGATATCAGCTAATTATTTTAAAATAATAAAGGAAAACAAGTAGTAATATGAGAATCATCACCTGAAGGGCAAGCTCTCTTGTAGGAGTAATAATCAGAGCACGGAGAAGACCTGTCGGAGCGACTTTTTCATCCAATTCACCATTTTGTGTAAGCAGTCTTTCGGCCTTCTCTCGCTCCTCAAGCAGGCGTTGAAGAATGGGCAGACCAAATGCTAGTGTTTTCCCTGAACCTGTCTCTGCAGCACCCACAACATCCTGGCATACAAACCAACCAGCATAAATAGCATTGTATATGACATCATCTTCAGTGAAATACCTTCATTTTTATCCCATAACCAACCTTTCCTTGGTGAGCACCTGCAGGAATGCACGCTTTCTGTATTGGTGTGGGCTCTTTGAAGTTGAGTGTGTATATCGATTTCATGAGCAGTGGATGAAGTCTCAGTTCATTCCATGCATAATATTCAGTTTCATCTATTGAATCTTGTTCTTGATCATCGTTTCCATCAGTGACTTTCGAGTCAGATTTCAAAACAAGAATTAATACCAAATCATAAGAGAAGTCTTCAATGTGAGATAATGTTGCAACTTTATAAAACTAATGGATGAGGCACTAAGTCGTTAAGAAAGAGTAACTAAGGACTATATTGACTGAAACATTAAATTACACCATTTTCTTTTCTAATAAAAATGGACCTGTCTACTCCAAACTTGTGCAAGTTAACATTCCCCAAATACTAAAACAGTTAAACGGAAATAGGTCAAAAGTTTTCTAGTGAGCATCAATGAACATAGAACTTGCCGCAACAGAACTTTTAGAAGAACTTGTAGGAACAGCAAGTATAGGAAAGCATGATGAATGGCCAATACAGTTAGCAATAGAATCACATATTCTTCTGGTCTGACTCTTTGCATTTATCCTGCATTCTTCCAACATTCAAGCAGAGGTAAAATTTCCATTTTTAACTGGAAGCATTCAGCTGAAACAAAATATATCACTTACAAAGCCATTTCAAGAACCCAAAACACAGAACATAGCTTAGTGAACCAATGGGCCAAGATATTGATGCATTGACATCCAGTAAAATACCTAACTAACAATGAAATTATTGAAAGATTCGCAAATGTGATTAAAGGTTGGTAAGCATTGACATTGAACTTGACGTTAAATGACTGAATACCAGAATTTCAGAAATAATGAAAATATCCAGAGACTTGATGAAAGAACAAGTTAGCATTATACTGTAAATTTAAAATTGAGAAGCCTTTGCAAAAAGAAAAATATCAGATTTTAATGAAACACTAACCAACTGGTGACTCTTCAGTTCCTTCAGCTTCATTTCCAGCATCTTTATTGATCTTGTCTTTCTTTTTCTTTTTCTTCTTCTTCTTGTTCTTCTTTTGTTTCGTTTCAGTTTCCATCTGCTCAATTTCCTCTTTGTTCTCACCCTTAGCTTCACCATTCAATTCCTCATTTTCTGTATCTACTTTCTGTTTCTTCGGTTTTGTCTTCCCCTTTTCTTCACTTCCTCCGGTTGATTTGGCAATATCCAAATTGTACTCAGATTCATCGATCTCTTCAAGAGATAAAAAACCTACACTCAAACACCCCAACCTATATCAGTCCGGCAAGACCAAAATTATTTGTGCTCAATAGTCCAAATCTTACACATAAATTTTAACTGACAAGGGAAAAATCAACAAAACACAAAAGGATTAGTGATTAACACAAAAATACCCAGAGTTTAAGAAAGCTTACAAACCAAATAGTTATTGTTAGTCATGATTTGCAATCCCCTAGGATGTGCAATTTCTTAAATTCACAAAATAACTCTCGAAAAAAAGTTATTTTTAATATTTTCCAATAGATAGAAGGCCGAAAAAAATGATCTTTTATCTGCCAAGAGCATACAACAGCAATCAGAAAAATAATAATTACGCCTCAACCCAAAGCTAGCTGGCATCAGCATACGAATCCTCAACATCATAAATGTTTTGTTTGGGTCCATAATACAGGATAAATATTCCATCTTTTGCGAAAAGTTAGATTTTTTATTTGACACCAAGAGAAAACATGCTGAAAGTGTCAACTTCATCCAATAGTGAACTTTTTCTAAATTATCTGAAAAATCCACCTCATCCTAAAGGAAATTAATACAAAAGGGGATAAACAAAGTGACTTCCTTCGAACTCTTTGAATCCAGTTTGAACTAAATAATTTATCTTCCCCAAGAGATAATAAGCTAAAAATCCAATCTTTATATTGCTGCTAAAACTTCAACTTTATACAAAAACAATCTTGATTCCAATTATGGGTTTTCTCTAAAACTATCGGAAAAGAACAATACGATTAATTCAATGCAAAAGAGCAGAAAAATAAACCTCCTTCAAACTTGTTGACCCTAATCTGATCTAAATTATTTATCCTCCCCAAGAGACAAAAAGCTAAAAAGATCCAATCATTATATTGTTGCTAAAACTTCAACTTCACAAAATAACAATCCCTATCCAATCATTAGGTTTTTCTAAAACTATTAAAATAGAACAATACAGTTGATTTCGATGAAAAAGAGCAGAAAAATAAACCTCCTTTGAGCTCGTTTCCAGCTAATTTGATCTATATTAATAATCTTCCAAAGAGACAATAAACTAAAAATCCAATCTTTGTACTGTTGCTAAAACTTCAACTTTATTCAATAACAATCTCAATCCAATTTTGTGTTTTCTCAAAAACTATCAGAAAAGAACAATACAGCTGACTCAATGCAAAAGGGCAGAAAAACAAGATAAAAATCCAATCTTTATATTGTTGCTAAATTTTCAACTTTATACAGTAACAATCTCTATCCAATAATGGTGTTCCTCAAGAACTATCAGAAAAGAACCGTACAGCTGATTCAATGCAAAAGGGCATAAAAATAACCTCCTTCGAACTCGTTGAATCCAATCTGGTCTAAATTGTTTCTCTTCCCCAAGAGACAATAAGCTTAAAATCCAATCTTTATACAAGCACAAACTCTACCCAATTATGGAATTTCTCAAAAACTATCAGAAAAGAACAATACAGCTGGTTCAATGCAAAAGGGCACGTTGAAGCCAATCTGATATTTCTTCCCCAAGAGACAATAAGCTAAAAATCCAATCTTTATACAATAACAATCTCTATCCACTTATGGGGTTCCTCAAAAACTATCAGAAAATAACAATACAGCTGGTTCAAAGCAAAAGGACTTGTTGGAGCCAATCTAATATTATTTATCTTCCCCAAGAGACAATAAGCTAAAAATCCAATCTTTATACAATAACAAACTCTCTCAAACTATGGGGTTTCTCAAAAACTATCAAAAAATAACAATACAGCTGGTTCCATGCAAAAGGACTTGTTGAAGCAATCTGATATTATTTATCTTCCCCAAGAGACAATAAGCTAAAAATCCAATCTTTATACTATAACAAACTCTATTTAATCATGGGGTTTCTCAAAAACTATCAGAAAATAACAATACAGCTGGTTCACGGCAAAAAGACAGAAAAAAGAAAAGAAAAGAAACCTCCTTCGAGCTCGTTGGACCCAATAAGGAAGGAGAAAGCATCATCTTTCTCTGTAACCATTGGTTTCCAATTCAGCGAGTTGATTCTCTCGAATTCTTCTGATTCAGCTCGGCTTCGTTTCTTTGGTTTCTTTGTTCTCTTCTTATCTGAAATTTGAGAAGCCATTGCTACAGAGAGTTCAAAATTTCTCTTACAAAGAACAAAAAGGAGAAAGAGGGTTTATGGAAGTGATTGTATATTTCTTTTGGTAAATTACAAAGAGCTCCACTCTAGTTTCTGATAGTTACAGATGTATACCGTTAAGTTTTAGGAATGGACAGTAAGACCCCTCTCACTCAAATGTGAAGAAAAAAAAAAATACAACATTCCACGTTTGTTATATTATATTTTTGCATATAAAAGAGAAATTCTCTTTAAATCAAAATTCAATTTTTGGGGGATTTTATATACAATATGGTTGATATTCTTTGAATTTTATTAAATGTTTTAAAAGTTCACCTTATAAAGCTTCCACATGCGTGTTAAGTCTTCAGTTGAGTGAGTTAGTTAGGCAAGGGTCACTTGGGGACCAACAATGGTTTTTGAGTGTCGACCACGTTCAGGGTATAGACTTGAGGCGTGATATTTTGTTTGATTGTAATCTTACAATTCTCATTATTTCTATTTGATAACTTTTTTTCTAATTTATTCCTTAAATCATTTTACAATTTAATATTATGTATAATCAATTAATATGGATATGACAATTAAATATTTATATTAATTATTATTTCTTTAAAAAATATACAAAGTATAAAGTAGACAAGAAAAAATAAACACATGGATATTCACTAATGCGGTCAATATAAAAATTTTATAGTCGATGCAGTTTTTAGGTGTAATTTTTGCTATTTTTAATGTATTTTTTTAATGTCTAGTACAATTTTTAGAATTTGATGAAACATCGTAACATTTTTTTAGCAAGAGTGTGTTCGATATGAAATCCAATTTTCTCATATACGATTCATCAAATATTTTTAAAAATATTTTTTTAAAGAACAAATTAAAATCTTAAAAATGAAAAATATAAACTATCTAATGAAAGTATGGAAAACAAGTTATATTGGTGATATTTCACAATAATTATGTCTCCTTGCCTTCTAACACATCTCATTTTTATCTAACATGGTATTTGTCTATTTATATACAAATGTTTTTAGCATAATATATTTTATTTAACTACGAAACACAAAAAAATAAATATGAAAATCACTTATTTTCTTAAAAGAATATTTTTCTACTTACTGAACACACATTTTCTTTACAGGTTTTCTCGAATCTAACCTACAAAATATGTTAAACATTTGTGGAAGATAAAAAAAAAGTGATTAGATTTTGAGATAAACGTGTAAGCATCCTAGAAGTGATACGATTAGAAATCATGTTATCTAAAAGAAGGTGGGAGTGACCTTTGCGAAGATAAGAGAAGCAAAATTAAGATAGTTTAGATATGTGCAAAGGAGGTATGTAGACACACTGGTGAAAAGGTGCAAGAGGCTGACAATAGGAGACGCAGAGGGGTTGAAGAAGTATTGAGAAAAAGCGATGAGACGTGATATGACAAAATTTTACATTATCGAAAATATAACTCGACATAAGGAATGAAGATTACATATTGGGTTAGAGGGATGGAAAATGTGGAGGGTTGTCTTGTTTTGTGAAGGTTTATGATTGTTAGTATTTGTTGTAGTACTAATCGTATCCTCGAAGTTCTTGATATACTTTATTTATTGTGTTTTGGATCATCACATTATTTTACTATTTTCTTGTAGACTATGCACTGCTTTTTTTCTATAAGTTTAATACAGTTGAATCAAGAATCTTTGAAATAATACTTTTATTTCTATAAGATAATGGTAAAATTTACGTAGATTATACTTTCTTTTATTTTATTTGGTGGAATTTGGATGAATATATTGTTATAGTTGGTAGTGGTGTTGTTTTTGCCAAATCCAACATCAAACCAAACCTATTATACAGTAATCATTGTATTCACCAAATAAAGGAAAAAACCACTCATTTGCATCATCCTTCATAGACAATCTTGTCTGCTTCTCCAACAAATCCCATTTTTCTCACTTCCCACTTATCAGTGCCACTTGTCTTTCATTCTTTCCCAAATCCATTACTCCATTATCTATAAATGCATCTTCTACTTTCCAAAGCTTCCATTTTTTTCCATCCAAGAACTTTTTTTTCTTCTTTGACAACAATGGCCACATCCACTTCTTCAATTTCTCTTTTTTCAAAACCCCATCTTAAGGGTGTTGTGTTTGACATGGACGGAACCCTAACGGTTCCCGTTATTGATTTTCCGGCCATGTACAGGGCTGTTCTTGGTCATGATGAGTACCTTGCTGTTAAATCCAAGAACCCTTCTGGTATTGATATTTTGCACCACATTGAAAGTTGGAGCCCTGATAAGCAACGGAGGGCGTATGAAGTTATTGCTGATTTTGAAAAACAGGGTCTTGATCGCCTCCAAATTATGCCTGGTGAGATTTTATATCTGTATCTTTTATGCTTGTGGGTAAAGATTGAATCTTTTTTAGTTTGTTGGTGTTTTGACATCTTGATTTTGGTGCAGGTGCTGCTGAACTTTGCAGTTTTCTTGATTCTAGGAACATTAGGTAAGACTAATTTGTTATAAGCTGTAGATTTTTGTTACTTAGTCAGCATCTAGTATGGCAGAGTAGAAGCTACAGAGTTTGGTAGTTCAAGCACTTTAAGGGTTATTTTGAGCATCTCTATTATTTGTTATGTCTCCTTTACTTTGTATTTTGAACTGTTTTGATATACGTTGCTTGAGCTGAGGTTCTTTTGGAAATAGTTTCTTGACCTCCTTGAGGTAGGATACACGTTTTTCCTTCCTAGACCCACCCGTGGGATTACACTGGCTATGTTGTTGTTATTGTTGTTGGGCTTGAATAGATCCGAATGGATATGGAGGATCATATAGCTGAACCCAAGTACTCGATTCATTATTTCTTTCATTTTCATGGGGAGGGGGTAAATGGTATATAGCAGGGGAATAGAAAGGGGAGAGTTGGGTGAGAATTAAGCTTGTACCTTAAGGAAGGAAAGGGAGCTCCTACTTATTTTCATTTATGATGTAATGTTCCTCGTGATCAACGTGAGCTTTTCTGTTTATTTAGTTCTGCAGTAACCAGTTTGAGCATTTTCCTACATGAAAGTAGTTTGTTTTCCTCTCTCTCTTTCTCTTTCGCCCGCTCGACTTTGCCATCTGTTTTATATTGTCTATGTCATGGCCTAAGGTCTAATATGCCTAATCTTTCTTGCTCAATCCTTAACTTTGCTTATTCTTGTTCCTTGAAAAGTTGCCGTCCTGAGCTATGGTTGAAAGTTAAAGTGCTTCATAAGATTGCTTGAGGATGCAGGTATGAAGATTGGCCAGTTCTTTTTAAACCAAGAAATCCAGTGTTTCTGAATCCCAACTTTGACTGGATGGATCATGGACCTGCTCGTCTACCCTACTCCACTCAAATATGAGATCCCGTTCACTAGTCAGGATGTACTCCCACTACACACTCATTGTACTACCTTTGCTAGTGAACCAAAGCCCTGATATGCAAATTGGCCAGATCTTTTTTCCATTTTTTTGAGTATTTACTACAACATTATTCCCCGGGCATTTTTTTGGCCTTTCTCACATGTGCAAAACTTTATTTCTCAATTTATTGGTCTTTTAGACTTCTGGTTTGGACTGTCTTATGATGCATCAGTGACTGTTTTCCTCCTTTTTGACGATCACGAGGATGTAGCCAAATTATGTTAAGATTGGTGCTGGAAGAGTTAACTTGCTTATATCTGTCAAAGGCATCTTGCATTATTTTAGCTTTACTGTTGATGGATTCCCTTAGACGACACTTTTGATTTGATGAGAGAAATGACATCTTCAAGTTAAGCTCCAGAAGCTGGATTATCACATCTCTTATACAGTAGATAGAAGGAAACAGTGTGTGTTTCTGTGTTAGCAGTACTGGATAGATTTGATGAATGCTTCCCTCCTATTGAAAAGTATTGATATTGAGTCAATGTACTATTAGAAGGAGTCATTATTTCACAGTTTAGATGTTTCTGGTTCTTCTTAAGAGAATAATTTAATTGTTTTGTGAATTCTATTTCAGGAGGGGTTTAATCACTCGAAATGTCAAAGATGCTGTTGACTTGTTTCATGAACGCTTTGGAGTAAGTTTTTTCCCTTTTCTTTTATAAAACAATTGTTCTGACGTGAGTTATATCCCCCCCCCCCCACCTCCACCACCACCAAAAATAAAAAAATAACCAACATGCTAGCTCTATATAGGGATGAAACAAGAATCATCACTGCATAAGAAGAGGAAGAATATATCTTCTTTCATTCGCTTTAGTCTCTTTAGTTTGTGAAGTAAAAGCAAATAGAAAAACAGAATGGATATTCAAGCTTTATATTTTCTTCTTCACTCATTACCAGTCAGAGAATCATGAGCAGCCAAAGGTCGTGATGGCCTAGGATACAGACAGTGTGGTGTAGAATCTGTATGTTCTTATAGTCGAATAGAGAGGGGCAGCTCAACTAGAGGATGTATGGTTTTCGTCACAATTATGTTGCTCTAAGCTCCAGTGCCATTTAGGGAAAGGAGGTCAGTTGTTGAGCTTACGAGAAGCATGATAGCATGCTCAATTCATTTCTTTACAGGATCCGCCTAGTGGCTGAACTAAGATTTAAAAGATAATCTAAGACAATTTTTGTAACATAATGTGGAACTTCATGTAACTGAAACATCTAACGTGCAAAGGGAGAAAAGGTGGACAATACCCTCTTTCTTCTCTATACATAAATTAAGGGAACTATATGACGGAATCTGTGAATGATATCTAAAAGAAAAATAAGAGAGATTTCACAGAGAGAACATGCAAACCTAGTAAAATAAACAGAAATATGTGTGAAGTTGTAGTGAATTCATTTTCTCATCAGAAGTGAGAAAAGAACCCCGAAAGGTTAACTTGACTTCTTGATCTTGGATCTGCTGTAGGTAGCTCACACATATAAACCAATGCAAATCATTTTGAATAGTCATAAGGATCAGTCAGTGTTCACTCCACGGCTCTTAAATCCAATTTTTCGCTTACTTTTTTGTGGTCTTGAGACCACTAAACAGTCGCTGCATTTCTTTTGAGATAATACCTCTTTTCAGCATTAGGTGGCCATGTACTTTCTAAGATATTGGAATAGTTGGTTGATTCAACTTAGCTTGATTTGGCTGGTCAAGCTCAACTTTAGACCTGAAAAAAAAAACTCAACTTCAGTCCTGTGTCTGTGTAGATAATTACTGTGCCATATAGAATCCTGACAAATAATAGGAAGCACTGGGCACCAGTTATCAGTGTGAGTGTGGATGTTCTCAAAGAAGGCTCCACTCATGAGTGATATCGTAGAGGAGTTTGCATTCTGGATAAGTTGTGCAGACACCGGGAATTTCGAAAAGAAAACACCTCGGTGCAAAACTGTTCTGGTTGAAAGGTAAAAGAGAGGAAATAATACTGAAACAGTTCCGAGCTCTGCAATACATAGTCTTTAGTACTTTAGTAAATTTGTCTGCCTGTCTCACATGTAGCTTTCTTACTCATCCTTTTAATATTCAGAAGTAGGGCCCCATGGCATAGTCTAGTGGTATGAATGCAACATGTGATGTGTGGGTTATCTACACGTCTCAAGTTCAAATCTTGCCCAGATAAAAACTTGGAGAGAGGTAGAGGGTAGGATCATCATGGACCGAGTTCCGGACTGTGTGCCACTGGCCTTAAGGGATTTCTCCGTTATAAAAATATCAGAAGAAAGGAAAAGAACAAATCTCCCAGTCTTTTCTATTTTCAGTCTGCACAGACAACATATGTGGATCTTGTGTCTCATTATTTGGAACATTAAGGTGGTGTTTGGGAAACAGATTAGGGAGAATTAGTCTTTGGTAGGTTTACAGAGAGAGTGTAGGGAGAACTGGTCTCATTCTGAAGTGAACATATCTGAGAGGAGGAAATCCAAAATGTGTAGTTGTGTCTGAGTCCCAGAATGAGTGAACAAACTTCCGTTTTCCATCCTATTATTTAGTATCTTTCAGAATGAAAGGAAAAAAGGTCATTTGCTTTAATTTTCTGGCCCCTTAGAAAGTCAAATTCTAACTTCTAGAAAAAAGAAAAAAAAGGAAGCTTGAAATTTGAGTGAATTCTCTAGGTGTTTAAGGAAGCTTGATATCTGAGTGGAGTCTCCAGGTGTTCCGCTTATGGTTCATCTTTTCAGAAAGGAAAATACTCATTTACAATGCTCATTGTTCTCTTATTGTTGGACATAATAGTCGTAGGCTGGATGTATGGTTCAGTCGGATGTTTTCTGTCCTCTTTGGTTCTTGAAAGACTGGTTTATTCTCTATAAAGGGCTTTTGTGATATACTATTCCATGATTTAGCTCCCAATTTATTCTTCCACGATGTAGCTCACAACTATGTTTAATACACGATAAAACTAGACTTTTCCAGTCAGCAATACAGATTCTTGTATGTGATGATCAAAGAAAATAAGATTAAAATATCATTGTAAAAGCAACCAGGTTTCATGTATTTATTTTTAAAAAGGCAATTAGGTTTTATGGGGAAGTCTGCCAGAGAAATTGGCCAAATCATTTGGATCATGTCTTTTTATTTGAGAAGGATATTTTATTCATCTCTAGTGCTTTTAGATAGCTCCTTTCAATTTCTCTAAGCCACAAAAAGGAAAAAGGATAAAAGGCTAGTTCTTCTTCGCAATCCTGTCTCTTGCTATAAGTTTGCTGGATATTTTCATCTTTGGTTGACAAATCTCTCCACGTCTGCTATAATATATCTTTCACCTCGGCTCATGCTGTATGTTAGTTCCATGGTTTTTATTATGTATACTATATATAAAGCTTAAGTTTAGAATCTATTTTTGATACAGGTGAAATTTTCTCCTGCACTGAGCAGGGAATATCGTCCTTACAAACCAGATCCTGCTCCATTGCTGCACATATGTTCAACTTGGGAAGTCCAATCTAATGAAGTAATGATGATTGGGGACAGCCTTAAAGATGATGTAAGTTTCCTATCAGGCTGACTGCTCTTCTTCTCTTTCATGTCTGCTCTTGTAAGAGGTGATTCGTTGCATCTCTGCAGAAGATGTGACATTTTCCTTCGCTTAGGTTGACTAAGTTTTCATCTAATTCATATTGGTACTAATTGACTTGACATTTACTTTGTGCTTGGCATATGTAGGAATAGAACAATGTGCTACCTTAAATTAATAATTTACAGGGTATTGATTTACCATTGCCCCTGCATCGTATTCTAGCAGTTCTTAGCATTTGAGCTTTGGCTCCCACCTCTAAGTAGTTACTTTGATGCTTTCTGCAGCCTTGTGAAATCCTGTTTTGGTTCATGCTCTTCTTGTCATTTAGGAAATCATGGTAAAATATGTGCACTGACTTGTAATGAAAACTTGGGGGTTTTGATATACAGGTTGCTTGTGGCAAACGAGCTGGAGCTTTTACTTGCTTGCTTGACGAAACAGGAAGGTATGACGCACCAGAATATAAAAACGTCAAACACCAACCAGACTATAAGGTGTCTTCTCTTGTTGAGGTTCAGTCACTTTTAGAAAGAGATTTTGAGCTGACATCTTGATTTTTGCAAATATTTGGAACCCCTGCCTGGCTGAGCAGCGAGACATGGTTTACCCTCGTAAGCCTCCACATAGCATTCCTGCATGCACGTTTCTTCTGGTTTCTGTAGGATTATGGTAATTAAATTGCAGTTCTGCTCAAGTGAGTTGAAAATCTTTGGGATGGTGACAAATCATTCATTTTTCAAGCTACAGAACTATAGCTTTTTATCTACTAGCCAGGTTCATTGGGGTGACATAGTCATTAGACCATAAATGTAGTGTTCTTGTCTCCTCCTTGCTCGCGATGGAAGTTCTAGCAAGTTAGGTAGCACAGGTCTCCCACGCGATCATCTCTTCTTCAATTTTCAATGATTTGTTTCACAGTTGATAAGATTTCTTAGGAATAATTGTACTTGTTGATGCAAAGATTTTCTTTGTATTTTAGAAATGAGACCAAACTGGTCTGAGAGTTATCTTTCATTCAGCATATAAGTACTACTACTGTTACTCATTCATGCAGTAACATTGACTTAATATTAGAGATTATTCACTTGTTAAACAACCTCGTGCAGATAGATAGATTGTTTCTGAATAATCCTCGTCTCAAAAATTAAGCCCCATAAGTACAAAATACTAGATATGGGAAAAAAGGAAAAAGAAAAGAAAAAAGAAAAACGACTAATAATGAAAAACAAATGATAGTATGTAAATACGATAAAAGTAACAAATATAGGACGGATAATAACAACACGAGATATAAAGACACGACTACTCCTAAATACAGAAAATATGAGAATAACATTAATATTGCTAGTAAATCACCATTATCAGAACCACATAATTGTATATAATTAGTTAAATTTTTCAAGACTCATTACAAGCATGAGGATCAAAATTGCATATTTCAATTAACTGTACGCTAAATGTGTGTACTTAATTATCATAAGGATTAAAATAGAATGTTGTCAATACTTGAGGGACTAAATGTGCAAACCGTTAAATTCAACCGCTAAGTAGCAAAATTCTGTTTATATATTTTCGCGCTTAATCAGTTTTCCTCTTCCAGAAATCAGTTGAAAAAAGAATTTTACAGAATTCACGGTTGCTCCGCCGTCAGCCACCGCATCACCACCGTAGCTGTCTTCGCCGGTGAAAATTGTAGCATCATGAATGGTAGTACAGTCTCTCTGAAGAGAAAATCTCTTTCATCAATCTCTTCTCCTTCTCGATCTTCACCCAAAAGGGTCGCTCTCAATTCACCACCACCCTCCACCGCCACCACCGCCATTACCGCCGTGGAGGATGGTCTAGCATCCATTTCTCCAAGTACTTCACCATCCCCTGCTTTTTCACCCTCCCCCAAAAGGGTCACTCAAAATTCACCACCGCCCTCCTCCGCCATTGCCGCCGGTGAGGATGGTACGGCTTCCATTTTACCAATAACTTCACCATCCCCTGCTTTTTCACCATTCTCCAAAAGGGTGTCTGAAAAATCACCTTTTGCCACCACCAACGCCGCCGCCGCCGCCGCTGCTACCAATGCTGATGCCACGGCGACACCACCACTCCCATTTTCAAGATTCACAAAAATGCAGCAGCTCAATAACAACAAAATGCTGCGTCGGACACTGTCGGAACCACCTATTTTCAATTCTTTTACTGATTTTTGTCGTTACATGAATTCACAGTCGCCGGAAAACAGCAAGAACAGTTCAATCTCTCTAAAATCAACTCTTCGTAGATCAATTTCAGATCCTACTGCTGCAGAAATTATTCTTGCTCCGGCACCGGCAGCTGAAACTCCGGCATTGACTTCAGAAACAGGGCATGAGGAAACTACAAAAAGCTAGGTGAAATGAATAATCTTTTTCTTTAATATTTTTATTTACAGTAATTTTTGTATATTTTAAAAATAAAATACTTTTCTTGGTATATTTTTATCAGTAATTTTTATTTTTATTTTATTTTATTTTACGTGACACATTTTTTTTAATATGTCTAAAAAAATATACATTTTTAATATCATAAATAATTAAATTTTAAAATTTCTCTTTTATCAAAATTCTTTATAATCACACAAATAATTAAAAATTCTTTATTCTAAAAGTAATTTATATAACTAATAATTGCAATTTTATTTAAAATTTTATCACCTAAATCTTACTTTTTTTTTTTTTTTATCAATTATAGAAATGTTCTTAGGTGTGGAAGCAGCTGACTTGGCATGCATGAAGATTTGAAGAATTGTTCAATATTCATATAAATAATATTTCATGACTATATGTTACATATTAAGTTTAGTGAAATAACTAGTATTTTTTTTTCCTATTTTCTTTTAAATGTTGAAAGTTTTTTTTGTGTGACAAAATATTGTGAAAAATATTACATTTTTAAGTTGTTGTTATATAGTTGAATTGAATTTGAACGGATTAAAATGAATTGAATTAATATATTATAATATGTTTAAAAATAATTTAATACTTGTTTTATTTTATATTATTTGATCCATATTAACGTGGAATAAAATCTAAAATTTTTGAGTTTTTTTTTTTTAGTATTTTTGTAAGAGAAAGTAACTCTGAATTATTTTCGATAAATGTCGAATTAATATATAATCGAGATAAATACGTGTTATGTTGCAAGAAGAAGGTTGATTAATGATTAGATTAGATTAGTGAAATTAATTAACGTTTCATAATCAGAATTAAGAACATACCGCATATATTAAGTCAGTGGTCACATCTTATGTCACTTGTCGAAGTCGTCCTCATTAATTTGTGCGTAAGTTGAATTTAGTCAGTGCTTTAGAATGCGAGTTCTCGATATTAGATGGAAAATTAAGAAAGATATTTTTTTGTTGAGAACGTTATTTTTAAAAGACCTCTATAGTACGTAATTTGAATTTAGTCAGTGCTTCAAAATGCGATTTCTGGACATTAGGTGGAAAACTAAGAAAAAATATTTCTTTGTTGAGAACGTTATTTTTGAAAGAATTCTATAATGCGTGATTTGAATTTAGTCGGTATTTCAATGCGATTTCCGGACATCAGGCAGAAAATTTAAAAAATGTAGTTATTTGTTGACTACCTAAAAAAATGTTATTCTCTTCGTGTAAAGCCATTTAACTTTGCACAAATTTTTTTAAAAAAAATTGTGAATTAAAGTAATTTTTAAAAATTTGTGTGATTATAAATCTTTTATTATAGTAAAAAAGAACAATAACATACCCAGTGAAACCCCATAAGTGGAGTTTAGGGAGGATAAAATGTACGCAGACCTTACCAATACTTCTTCGATCTACCTCTCCTCCTTCGTTTAACTCTGAAATCCAACCTCTCGTACCTCCTAACAGGAGTATCGGTACTTCTTCTCTACATATGTCCGAACCATCGCAGTCTTGCATCCCTCATTTTATCAGCCACAAGAGCCACCTCTAGCTTCTCCCGAATGGTCTCATTTCTAATCTTATCCCTCCTAGTATGACCACACATCCATCACAACATCCTCATCTCTGCGACTTGCATCTTCTGAACATGTGAGTTTTTGATCGGCCAACACTCCACCCCATATAGCAAAGACGGTCTAACCACCATTCTGTAAAACTTACCTTTGAGTTTAGGTGGTATTTTCTTATTGCATAGTACTCCAGAGGTAAGCCTCCATTTAGTCCATGCTGCCCGAATACGATGTGTGACATAATCGTCAATATCACCACTACTCTGGATGATAGACCCAAGATATTTAAAGTTTTCTCTGTTGGGAATAAATTGAGTGGCAAGCCTCACATCAATGTCTATTTCATTCCTCGCAACACTAAATTTGCACTTTAAGTATTCATTAAAGTATTCACATCAATGGTTGTAGGTTTGTGATATTCTTATTTAGATAAACTTAAAAAAAAAGTAAATTTATTCTCAATGTTATTTCTTTCTTCTTCAATGATTTTTTATTTTTCTTAATAGGAGACTTATTATTTTTTATGGATCTTTGAATTAGAATCTGAAAATTTGATATTCTTTCGAAGCATAACAATAATATTAAATTTTCTAGAATTATAATTTCCAAATTAGTATCACTATTTTACATCAAATCTTGGATCAATGATCTCAAGATTAGGAAAACTCTTGACTTTTTATTCATAATTATTGAAAGAATTATATGTTTGCTTGGCCATAAAAAATATTTTAGCATTTTAAAAGTATTTTCAATACTGAAAAAATAATTAAAATTTTACTCCGTATTTGATAAATATTTTTAGTGAAATGATATAAGTTTTAATTTGCAAATCTTTTATGTTCAAATATAACTTTAACTTTCAAATCCATTTTTTAATTTTAACTTTTTTTTTCTTTTTGCTTGTCTAAAATTTCTACTTGTAATAACTCTTTAAATTTATCACTACTAAATTTTATCGAAACACTTAAATTACGACTTGTTTCAAGTTTATTTCAATTTTTTTTTCCGGACACTATCTCAAGTGCCATTACGTAAATAAATTAATTATATGATATTTTTTAATTACTATATGATATTTTTTAATTACATACATTATTCGTAATTGGTCTATAAAATAATCTTAATAAGTTGTAAAATTTCAAGCATGTTCTCACGTCTCGAGAGGGTACCTTTCTAGGGCGTGGCAAACTTAGTATCAGAGTCGCTCTTGTGTCGGCTTTGTTGATGTGGGTTGGGATTCAACTGAGTTTAGACAAACCGGTAAGGTAGGACAAACCCCAGTGCTGAGTTTAGATGAATCTCATATAGTGAGGCAAACCTCAACGATGAGGTTGTGTATGTAACAATCCATAGAGATTGTGTATGTAATAACTGATAAAAGTCTCATATCGACAAAACAAAAAAAAATCCAATTTTTTTTTAAATACCCAAAAAAAAGGAAAGGCGCGTGTGGGACAAACACCCAATGTGGAGCGTGATCTGGGTCCCTTCAAATCTCCATAGAATAGAACAGCCAAAGCTGCTGTCCAAGGTATCAGCTGGAACCCTCTTCATATATTACTTTATTATATAAAAAAATAAAATCCTTCTTCCACACTAATTAGGAGAAAAAAATTTAATTTTCTCTATAAAACAAAAATGTGTTTCTTAATCTCTATTATCATCTTGATTTCTCTCTTATCATGTTCGTAATCCCTTTCTAGAAGATTCCGGAAGACATCCTAATCAAGAACCAAAAGCTGGTTTTTTTATCCTCTTCTTTGAAGTTTTATTCAAGAAAACACCCTTTTGCTTAAAATCATGATGTGTTTAGTAGTTTCTAGTGGAAACCCATTGTTACCCAATGTCCAAAATTTCAGAAAAAGCCAATCTTTTTCATGTTGTCACCAGCAAAATCATCCTTCCACCAAGAAGACTTGTTTAGTAGTTTCTAGTGGAAACCCATTGTTACCCAATGTCCAGAAATTCAGAAAGATTCAATCTTTATCATGTAGTCAGCAGCAAAATCCTTCCACCAAGAACACCATTAGCATACCATGTAGTCATCTGATAAAGATATTAGAACCCCCACAAGTAGTAGAGAAAGTTTATCCTCCTAATAAGGTTAAGAAAAAAGTGTTCTTTGAGGAGAAGAATGGGTTTTTATCTCAGATGGGGAGTCAATATATGGCAATTTTGTGTGGGGTAGGGTATTGGGTACAGGGGTTTAGGTGTTTTCCTTGGTTAGCTCTTAACTTTCATATGGCTTATGGAATGAATATGCATCCATCAACATTGCAACTTGTGCAGAATTTTGGGACTTTACCTATGGTTGCTAAGCCTATTTTTGGAATTCTGTCTGATGCTGTCTATATTGGTGGTGCTCATAGAATACCTTATATTTCCCTTGGAGGTAATATTTTTTATTTCCCCTTTTGCAATTGGTTTATTTGATGTGCCATATCTTTGGAGTTTTCTGCTATATTTGTTTCTTTTTTTCTTATTCTGAATTCTCAAGATTTAGCAGTTTACCATGTTTTTGTGTGTGGTGTTGGTGTTCTTTTCTTGGTCCCTTTTCCACTTTTGTTTTGATTCTGATATGTTCACTACAAAAGCGAAGAGGTTCCTTGCCTGTAAAGGTTGTTGGAATAAGTTAGCAGTTTCCTCTAATTATAGGGAAAGTTTCTATAAAAAATAGATACTGACTTTTAGTGTAAAGCAAGTGATACCCTTTCACATTCACTGCTTGGAAGTTGAAGGTCACGTGATTAAAGAGCGCGGGGAGCAGTGTATATATAGTGTTATTTTTCAATGAAGGGTTACCTAGCTCCGCTCCTGGAGGGGAGGACTGGTTACAATGGATGTAATTTAGTGTAGCAAGTCATAATTTTAAGTACAAGGACCTGTGAGACAAGTTCTAATATTAGTTTTGTAGTGTACCTGTTTTAATTCCTTTGACTCTAGATGCTACCAGGATTTATGAACACGTGTTATCTATCTGTAGGTTTGAGAGTTTACCTATTGCGAACCAATAAACCTAAAATTTTCGGTAGCTGGATGAAAAGGATCCAATATACATTAAAGCTTTCTTCTTTAGGAAATTCTCCTTATCGATCTCATTCTCTCATTCTTTGCTTATTAGTTGTGTTTTCCATTCCTTTTCTTATTTTTTCTTTTTCTATGAAGAAGTTGAGGTGGTCGAGGAACTTGTAGTCTTAACTCTGTATTTCTGTATATAAAGGTATATAGTAACGTGTAAAGTAGAATCTCTTTGTATAAATATTGTACAAGTGCCTAATAATGTGCTCTTACAGTTATCCTCCAGGTTTTGGCGTGGGGTCAATTGGCATTAACCTCAGCTGCGAGTGAAGCTCTTCCTTCTCTTATGGCATGTGTTCTTCTCAGCAACATTGGAGCATCCATCACAGAAGTTGCCAAAGATGCTCTTGTGGCTGAATATGGTCAAAGAAACAGAATGCCTGGTCTACAGTCTTATGCATTTATGGCTTCAGCTGCTGGTGGAATTTTAGGTAACTTGATTGGAGGATATTTCCTGCTCAAAACACAGCAACCTAAGTTAATGTTTCTAGCGTTTTCTGCTTTGCTTGCTCTGCAATTAGTAGTAACTTCAGCTACCAGAGAAGAGTCCCTTGGTTTAGCTCAATCATCAAATTATTCCGCTAATAGGGAACCAATCATGGAAATATTTAGAAAACAGTATTCGGATCTGATGGTATCAGTTACAGATGAAAGTATTGCTCGTCCTCTTATGTGGATTGTTATGTCAATTTTAGCAGTCCCGATCCTTTCCGGATCTATCTTTTGTTATCAGACACAATGCCTAAATCTTGATCCATCAGTAATTGGGATGTCAAAGGTGATAGGCCAATTGCTGCTTCTTTCTTTGGCAGTCTTTTATGACCGGTTTGGCAAAAGGATTCCAATGAGGAAACTGATTGGTATTGTGCAGATAACATATGCTGCTTCTCTTCTTCTTGACCTTGTACTTGTTACGCAACTTAATCTCAAATTGGGAATTTCGAATGAATGGTTTGCTCTTTGCTTCTCGGGTCTAGCAGAAACTATTGCAGTATTTAAGCTCTTACCGTTCCATGTGCTGTTTGCAAGTCTGGCTCCATCAGGGTTTGAAGGATCTCTCATGTCCTTCTTGGCATCAGCTCTGTGTTTTTCATCAGTATTCAGTGGCGTTTTGGGTGTTTCCTTGTCTACTTTCCTTGGTATAACACCTAGTAACTACTCGAGTCTGCATATTGGGATTGTTATCCAGTTTGTTGCTGCGTTGCTTCCTCTGGGATGGCTCAGTTATGTCCCTATGGCTCAACCTGCAGCTGGAAAGGGAAAGAAGAGAGGTCAAAGTAAAAGGACGAGAAAATATAGAAGGGTAGGGAGAATAGTTGTTGATTCGCTCTATTCTTATAGACGCAAAAGAGAATCTGATTTAGACGAGAATCCAGTGCTGGCTAAATGATCAGTCTGCTGCTTCAAAGAAATTTGTTCATGTCCTAGTTCCAACCAATGAGGAAATGATGAAGAGAACGGACGACTCATAACCAGTCTCTGGTGCTTAGTAGAACTCATCAATTGATTCTCCACAAGTTACAATGATGCAGTTTGTTTCTCGGATTATGTCTGGGACTTTCAAGAGACGTTACATGAGCTGATTGAAGTAGGACGACGTAGCCTATTCACGTTGTATAAACTGTTGAGTTGAGGAGAGGCAAGAGAAGATGGTCTTTTCAAGATCTCCACAGGTAGTTCTCACTGATCTGAGGCTGGTTTCGAGTTAAAGATTCCCCGCCCTCTTTTACCATTTGTACATGATGACAGCCTCTGAGTTTGTGGGAGGTTTGAGAACAATGACAATCAAGAGCACCTATACTGAAGAGTACTATTTCTGCAATGGAGGGCTAGCTTTTTAGTTCCATAAAGCTTGTCCTAAGGAAAAGAAGCAAACAAAAGGGAGTCATGATTTTGAGCTCAAAAAGAGTGTTAACATTTGGTGATCTCTTTTCATCTCAGCGTTGGTGGCAGAGTTACTCGATACGTGTGCTGGCAGAAGATAGTATGACGTTGCCTGAAATAGTTGAGGTGTGCGTAAGTTGAATCTGACGTTACCACATAATAAAAGAAATGGAGAGGAAAGGGTGTACTTGTAAAGCTACTAATCATTGAATAAATTACTTACTTTCCATTGTGAACACATTTTTTAAATATTATTATATGTTAATCTTTAATACATTAAACCAAATATCCAAATAAATAAATAAATCATGTGTTACATATGAAAGTACTCAGGATATTCATTATTTCAATTTTATTTAGAATATCATAAAATTTTCACTCAATTAAAAACTAGACAAGTTTGAATTTTGCACTGACTAGTACAACAAAATTTTCAATATCAAATAACTTTACAATTGGAGATCATTACTATATTATTACTCATATAAATATCCTAGGGTCTATTATATATCACGTTATTTTGTATTTTTATCAAAGATTATTTTCAAGACTTGAACAACGACATTCTAATCACATGACAATAACTTTATCAACTATTCCAACTATGTATGTGTGTGAACTTCAGATAAAATGACTGAAATAAGAAAAAAAAAAAGAGTGTAGTCCAACCGTTTTTTCTTGAACTTTAGATAAAAATGACGCAATATCAATCATGCGTAGCTTTAGACATTGTATCTGCTGTTTGATTTTATCAAGTCTAACTCTAATCACCTCATATTAAAAGTGGATATATGTGCAAATACTTTTAAATAAGAGTAAATTTCATAAATGACAAACATAGCCTAATTATGTTTCATAGTTATAGTTTGAGTAATTACATTTCGTAACTATAGTTATAATAACGTTTATATAATTCGCGCAATATTTGTATACTTTTGTATAATTCGCTATACAATTCACAATTTTTGTATAACATTTGTTTATTTCGCTATACAATTTGTGCACAGTGTTTGTATAATTCTCTATGCAATTCACAGTGTTGGTATATTTCGCTATACAATTTGATTTGCACATAATTTTTGTATAATCGTGCAAAACGTTTGTATAAATCATGCGAATTATACAAAACTCAAACTATAATTACAACTAGATATTTGCCACGAACATAATTAATTCAAACTATAATTATGTTAGCTAGTTAATTAGTATATATTCACTTATCCGCGTAATTTTTCTTTAAAGAATAAATAAAGATTAAAGGGGAAATTACATATATATACAAAAAAAGTAAAATGTTTACAAAAAAAGTAGCCCATATTTTATTTACATAAAAAAATAGCCCTAAATCACTGAAACTATACATGACTATACAATATGGTTTGTCAAAAATTATAGAAAGTATACACTTTTATACATGGGCTATACACAAAATATACATTATGATACACAAATATACGCCGACTATACATGTCTATACAACGAAAGCTATTTTTTATAATTTTTTAAGTTTAGTGTCTCTCAGTGTAATTTTACCAAGATTAAATATGATATCAAAACAGGCTCTTTTGTTATTAGGTACACGGGTCAAAAATATTGATCCATAGACAAAAAAAAGCCCACAATTCAGCCCAATAAAGTTAGTATTAGTTTCCTTTTTTCTCACTTCCCCAGGTATTGGAACACCTGGATTTTGTTGTTCTCTATTTTGTCGACGAACTTTCTGAAATTCCTAAAATTGCTGCTCTCATTCCTCGGATTCTCAGTGAGTTTCGATACCCATCTTCTTCTTCTTTTTCTTTCGCTTGGGAATTTCCGTAGTTATGATTCGTTTTTTAGTGAATTTAGTACTGTTTCTTGATTTTTCGATCTTGTTAATGTAAACGAAAGTGCTAAAAGAAAAAAAATCTGAAATTTTGATGGGTCTTTCTACTTTTATCTCGTCGGAATTCCCCTTTTACGTTTTAGTAAAACTTTGAATTGTCTGTTACGTGTTGCTGGTGAGAGGTGGCATGTGCTTAGAATTAGTCCAGGTGTGCAAAAGCTAGAGGGACACTGGTTATGGAAAAAAAGGAAAAACTTTGACTGAATTTGGTGATTATTTTTAGTTAAAATTATCTTAGTCGACTTTAGTCTTTTGGAAACAGCTCTCTACCTTCCACCGAGCTCACTTGTGAAATTTCACTGGATATGTTATTGTGTTATCTTTTTAGTTGAGTGGCTTTTTTGTTATTCTGGTCGGGATTTGTGGGGAGGAGGTAGTTTCTTTGGAATGTTAAGAGTGCATTTTCCTTGTTATTGCTATCAACTTTTGGTTGCATAAGGAAAAACAAAAAGCTCAAGGCTGATAACACCAATGTAAACAATTTCACCTGTGGCAATCCTAGGAATTCTTCTGCTTATGGGGCTTGATATTTGAGACGAGTAGGGTTTTCCGGAAACAACTTCTCTATCTCTATGTGGTAGTGGTAAGGTCTGCGTACATTTTACACTCCCCAGACCCCACTTGTAGGATTCCACTGGTAATGTTGATGTTGTTGTTGTTGTTGGCAATCCAAGGAATACGTGAAGAAAGACGTAGAATTTTACAATCACAAAACAAAACAAGAATGAATTTGTTAGGGCTTAGAGTGTTGGAGGAGAGCAAAAACACTAGTTCTTTGTTAGTTTGTCGGTTCGCTGCATATACAAATTACTTCCAGCATAAAATTCCCCCACAGGTAATACAAAGTTAAATTAGTCTCATAAGAAAATAATCTCTGCATAACTGGTGTTGTGTTTGTTTGGTAGTGTTGAACTCCGCAAGAAAACAATATTTGATTGGTCTATTTAACTCTACATAGCTAATATCCAGGAGATATAATGTTGAATAAGAATGTGTAGCAATACATGAATAAGAGAATCTAAAGACAAAAATGTTCTAACAGTAGGTCGTCCTTGTATTTTGTTCGTTGCTTAACAATATTCACATTATTATTCAGTGCATAAATAAATTCTGCATTATAATCCCTACATAATCCATGAATCAAAAAACCCTTAAAGATGCATCCAGGAAAATCATTGACCTCCATTGTGGAGGTTACCTTTTTTCAGCTAATGCATCAGACAGCTTTTTTGTTTTTTAACATTTGTCCCCTAAAATTTTTGTTCCACCAATGTAGAAGTGTACATATAACTTATTGATAAATCAAAGTCTGCGGTGGTAATAGATTGTCCTTGCAGAGAGACAACTCTTGATGAAAGAGATTTCTCTTCCCTTCTTTCTTTTTCTTGATCACTTCATGGTGTATTATGTTCTTGAGAATTAGCAGTAACTTACAATGATTGTTAATTTTATTGTTTTCTGAAGGAGGGGGGGTTGAGTATCAAAATGGTTTCTCTTCTACAGATGACAGAAGAAAAGGTTTTTCTCAATTCCAGGCAATCAAATGAAAAGGTTAACTTCACCTATATTTAGTTGGAAAGAAAAACATGAAACTCCTGTTTGGATAGGTGAACTTTGAAGGAAAGATGAAATAAATGGGATTTCAGAGTTTGAAACATAATGTTGTATATGAAGAGAACACTGTAATACTTCGCCTTACAACAAATTCAGGTCAAATGTCTAGAGGAAAATGAAAATTTCGACTTGTTTTCCTCTGGCCTTGAGGTTGGGGTGGTGGGAACTTTTTGTTTTATGTATCATCTAGTTTTTCATGAACTAGGCAGATGCTTATAAATTTTCATGTGATGTTAGAATGGCATCTCAAGGATCATTGGAGGCACTGTCAGAGGAATTTCCGACTAGGATCAATTACCGTCCAAATGGCAAGCCCCAGATTGTAATTGAACAGTACATGCCTGAACTAGAAGCTTATATGTCAAGAGATGCTGAACCAGTTGATTTAAATGTGATGCGAGAAATCAATGATCGATTGACAACTATGCTAGAAGATGTGAGATTGATGAAGAAGCGACTCACCCGTATCATGATTTTGCAGTTGCTATGCCTCTTTGTTGCATTTTCAGGTCTTTTTGTGAAGTTGATCCGGAAGTAAGTAGTGTGTTACCGGTGAGCCATTTGACCTAATGCTGCTCAGAAGTTTGTCTAGGAAAACGGAGTGTTAATAGTTCTTTGAACTTTTGTGATTTTGAGTCTACTTTCTACAGCTTGTGTGCCTCATCATCATGTGCTGTTGTAAATAAATTCTTGTAATCAACTTTTTGGTTTTTGTTCATTGAAAAGAAAAGATGATAGAACTTTCCATTTTGGTCTTCCTTTTTATCTTCTCAACAGAGTGTGAATGATTGAATCAAGTGTAGCCCAAAGTTAAATTAGTTGAAGTAATTAGTATGTGTTTTTGTTCAACTTCTTGCCTACTTCATGTTCAGGACCCTTGCTTTTGCATGCTATTGTATGGATGGTGCTTATGATGAAATTTCATAATCTGTATTTGCCAATCCCACAAGTAAGGTTTAAATTTGAATTGTAAAGGAAAATTTTAAAAGTGTAGTTTGATGGTATCTCAAATCTTTCTGATCATTCTGAAGACCTGATGAGTACAAAAAGTTAAATGAATGTAGGGCCTCAATAAGCTACTTGTCCATCATATTCAGTTCATGAGTGTTGCTCCCCTAAGTTTCAACAGATTCTAAAAGTTAAAACTTTTATAAACTCTCAGGTATTGTTACAAGGTTAAAGGGAAAAGTATGAATTAAGAAAATCAACAGCATTTCCTGTTTGAAAGACTAAATGATAGACCTTAGAACTGCCTGTATACTTCTGCAAACCAAAGCTCTTTTTGGACCCCAGGGTATAGAACCTCTTAGGTCTTCAGCTGTGGTAAGGTGGACCTTTATCTCTTTGATTTCCTGCAAGAAGACAAATTGCACTTCTTTAAGCTTCTTGCAACCTATACAACATATTGCTTGCTTTCTCTGTGTCACCAGCGGCTTGAACTCAACTTCTACTTTTCACCAACATCCGCTTCTCCTTGCTGCAGCTTTCACTGTCCTGCTCCTCCTTAGACCAGACTAGGCTGCATCGCTGTACCTTCATGCCTTCTCCCCGATGTCCTGAACAAAAGGTCACCTCAAGGTGGTGGTGTTCAGCACTACTTCAATTTACTTCTATCAAATCTTCAAGATAGTAGGCATAACTACACAGCCTGTTGGAGGGATAGATGCACTAAAAAGGCTCGTAATTGGTCATGTCAGCTGCACACAATAATCAACTCATCAGTCCATCTTGTCAAATTTTACATCATCCTGCTTGATTCACCTGGCAAATATTACAACATCCTACTTAACTTCAAGAAGATCTCAAGAGCAATGATCATTCCAGGGAGAAAATTTAAGGGAAGGGGACAAGGAACATAATTAGAAGTGACAATAAAATCATACATATATTTGAATGCATTGTTGTTGTTAGAATTAGAACACCAATAGCCTGCAAAACATAAAGTGGGAAAGAAGCAATTACCAATTTTGCACGGATAATCAGATCAACTTTCTTGGTGAAATAGGAAAAAGCTTTGTGTCAGGACCCATCTATATCCGTTTCTCCATCACAGGTAAAAGGCATTCTGCATTCAAATTTGATTTCGAACTCTTGTAATTTGATCATTCATAAACCCTTCACAGCATCTTCCAATCCATTATCATCTCGCTTCATTGCTAAGATGAGTTGATCTAGCATCTCATAAATCACAACAGAACAAGGATGAGACTTGTCAGCAACATAAAAGCTATGAGTTTCAGTATTAACGCTAATCCAACTACAACCAGGGAATTTCTTCAGCCCTTTGTCTTTCATCATTGTTCTCACTTGAGCAACAACATCCCATCTCTGTGAAGAAGCATACAAATTTGAAAGAGACACATAATTGGAGGGGTTCTCGGGTTCCATTTGAATAAGAAACTTATATGCTAAATCGTGTACTTCACTATTTCCATGGATTGCAGAGGCATTCACAAGTGCACCCCAAATACTAGGACCTGGCCGCATAGGCATAGTCTTGATGAAATCCAATGCTCTATCAAATTGGCCTGCTTTACCTAGCATATCCACAATGCATGCACACATCTCCAAAGTTGGTTCTAAATCATAATCATTTACAGCAAGATTATATATCCGGATGCCCTCGTCTACCAATCCTGATCTAGCACAAGCAGACAAAACCCCAACAACTGTAATCCTATCTGGTTTCATCCCATGTTGAAGCATTTTCTCATACAAAATGATAGCACCCTGTCCATTACCGTGTAAGGAGTAAGCAGAAATCATCGAACTCCACGATATGGCATCCTTAGTAACACAATCATGCTCAAAGACTCGTTGTGCACAACTCAAGGATCCTGACTTGGAATACATATCAATTAAAGCATTACATAGAGACACTTCATGATTCAACCCTCTCCTAGTTGAAAATGCATGAATCTGTTTTCCACCTTTCAAACGATTGAATGAGCAACAAGCAGGTAGGATACTAATAAGTGAGACCTTATTGGGTTCTACACCTTCCACTTGCATGGCTTTAAACAGTAGCAAAGCTTCATCAAAATCTCCATTCAGCACATAGCCATTGATCATTGCTGTCCAGGCAAAAACATTTCTACGCTTTAACCTATCAAAAACCCGCCTCCCCAATTCAACCCTGTAACTTTTTGAATACATATCAATCAAACAACATTCTAAGTGAACATCAGAAGAAACAACAAAATCCGACTCCAATCCAGTTTTCACAACATAGCAATGCAGCTCTTTCCCATAGTGCCAGTTCTTCTTCACCTCTCCACACAAAGAAAGAAGTGTCGAAACTGTAAACGCATCAAACTTCCAACCTTCAAATTGCATATCCTTCACAAAATCCCACAATTTGTCATCCAAAATCTTCTCTTTTACACTCATATACCCTGAAATTACAGCATTAAAAGACGAAATATTCCTATGCGGCATTTCATCAAACACCTTGAGAGAATCTTGAAAAACCCCACATTTGCTATACATAGCCATAAAAGAATTAGCAACAACAGTATCTAAAACAACCCCATTTCTCACACACCTCCCATGAACAACTTTCCCAGAAACAACATCCCCTAATTCACCCAAAATTTTCACTATACCCGAAAAAGTAAACTCATCAGGGGTGACCTCACTTTTACACATTTGATTAAAAAGCTTAATACTTTCCCCAAATAACTTAACTTTCGCATACCCATTAATCAATATGTTCCAAAGATATTCACTTTTGTGTTCAAAATTGTCAAAAACAAGCTGAGAACCAAGTGGGTTTTCGCAAGCAAAGTATGCAGAGACGAGTTTGGTAGCTATAACAGAATTTTGATCAAGTCCAAGGTGAAAGATTTTGGCGTGTATTTTTTGAGCATCTTTTAGAGATTGAGATTCAACGGAAAGCTGAAGCAAATCAGTGAAATTAGCTGTTAAAGAAGTGTAAAGACGTTGAGTTTTGGTTGAAAATTTCAAGATTCTGATTCCTGAGAGGATTATCATCAATAATGAGATTAAAAAATGGTGGAAACACAGAAAGTTATAAAAGATTTTCAGATTTGATTGAAAATGCTTTTTACTGTTTTTGTAGTTGGAATTTGGTTTAGTGAAGAAGCGGGAAGACGATGATCTATGATAAATACTCTGTCCGTCACTTGTTAGGATTTCACTTATCAAACATGAGCGTGTGGAAGATTACAACTTATACTTCCTCCGTTATGTCTAATTTGATTTTCATTTTTACTTATTAATTTTTAGAATTTAAGATAAGATAAATTATTTTTGTCTATTCTACTCCTAATTTATTTACCAAATTAGACCACTAAAGCTTTTTATCCCTAATTTATTTACCTAATTAATAGGGATAAAGTGATAATCTTGCTACATTAATCATTGTTTTCTTAATAGGTGTGTCATGTCAAAACTTGACATCTAATTGTGAACGGAGGGAGTAATATTTTTCGTATAATTTTTAATTTATAAAAATTAAATTTAGCTACTTTAATTTAATTTTGAAATTTAGTCAAATTGATCTTGAAAACGAAATAATGACAAATAAAAATGAACAGAGTTCCTAAAATACTTTCGTATGGCAAAACATTTTTATTCAATTTTACATAATTTCTTCCATATGGTAAAACATTTTTATTCAATTTTACATAATTTAAAAATATTAAGTGACACTATATATGTGATTTTTCCTCTCAAAAAGCTTTTAAAAAAAGTGGAGTGATATTACATGTGTTGAATTCCTAAAGTAACATCCCTACTAATACATCCGATAAAATCAAAATAATACGAAAAAATTAGCATAGCTCCTACACAAGGATGATACGCACAAATTAAGAATAGGTTCAAATGAAGGACCAAGTGCAAAAACTTTTTAGAAAAAAAAAAAGGTATAAAATTCCAAGCAACCTAATTATTTTTGGCAATTATGGTACAATTTCCTCAACATGATCATCACACTAATCACCAATACTGGGCTATTTTTGCAGCTCAGATAGCACAAAGTACATATGTATTCTAATAAATTACACTAAAGTACTAATTAAGAGACTTACAAATTATTGAACCTTCATATGTAATCCAAGGACAAATTGCAATATCTCTCTTGTTGGTTGGACAATGAACCTTCTTTGGTTAATTTCCAACTAGTAACAAGTAGTAAGCAAAAAGTACAGTTCAGTTCAGTGCACGAAGTATTCTGCATTCATGCAAAGTCCAGAGAAGAGTACTGAGTCGCACCCCATAGGGTTGGAGGTGTAATATAGGCCATCAACCTTGATGCTGGCATTGATAGTTGATTCCATGAATCGAATACGTAACTTATTGGTCACACAAACACTGACAAAATTAGGGTTGAAAGAGGGAAATTACTTCTTGAGGATTTAATAAAAAGTTGGAATAGTAGCCATAGGTTGTAGGCAAGGTGTATTGTTGGTTTTGTTGTAAGTTGTAGTGTTGATAAAATGGCCATAAAAATCATCCAAGTTCCATAAGTCATCCCACATAGTATCTTCATTTGATGAAGAGGGTTCAAGTTGTGCTATAGAAGTTGAGTTATTATTGAGCATTGAGTAGAATAAGCCAACTTGCTCTTGTTGATTAATTGTGTTGTTTGGGTACAAAATGGTCATTTCTTGCTTTGATTGAGGCATAGTTGGTAATGAAATCACCCTTTTTATGTCGATTTGACTGTTCACTTGTTGGCGTTGTTGCTGCTGCTGAAATTGTTGCCTTTTCCAAAGACGTGCTCGTGATTTCTCAGAGTTATCACACGAGTTCTTCGTCTTCTTCTTGAAATGTGTCCTCCAGTAGTTTTTAATCTCGTTATCTGTTCTTCCAGGCAAGCTTCGAGCAATAGTTGACCATCTATGTAAATTTAGAAAAGAAATTGTCAAATATTAAGCTTAATTAAAAAAACAATAAAAATAATTTTCATGATTAAAGTAAAGTTAAAATTACCTATTGCCCCATCTAGCATGAAGCTCAATAATGATCCTCTCTTCATTTGGGGTTATTTGCCCCCTCTTCAAATCTGGCCTCAAGTAATTTACCCATCTCAACCTACAACTTTTTCCATTTCTTCTCAACCCTACAAGAACCAAATAACCCAGAAAATATATGAATTTCTCACGAACGTTCCGAATAAGTTTATTTTCAAAGGTATCCATTGAACTCTGAATCCTGAACCTGAAGCTAGTTGATAACATTAAGGTGTTTTGTATGAAAGATCAAACATACTCATGATTTGAAAGGGGTTGAAAGAAATAACTTTCTTCTGAAATATATTTTTCTTCGTACCAGACACACAAACTAAACGATTGATATTTGGTGAACATTTATATATTATTTATAACTATTACCTGTAAGCCTAGCAACAGAATTCCACCTGCCTTCACCATGCAACTTGACATATTCAATAAGTAATCTGTCTTCATCAGCAGTCCATGGCCCTTTTCTCCATCCAATTTCTTCAATAAATCCCCAATTACTCCCAATTTGTTCACTAATTATTTCACAAACCATAATATATAATTTTTTTTAAAATTATGGTTTAAAAGGGGAATGATATATATTTAGGTATTAAGCTATGTTGCTTTGTGGTAAAAATATTTTGTGACATAATGTGGAAGTGTTTGTTGGGTATTTATATTTGTAAGCCAAAGCTAGGACACTATTTTTATTAGTCAATTTATATGTCCTTTTCAAATCATCAATATCATATTTTTTTTATTACAAGCTAGATATGATCTGTATCATAATTCATACCACTTGACTTGTTAAATTACCATACTATCCTCATCTACTTCTTTTTATGTTGTTGCACTGTTTTCGTTTTAGTCTGTCCTAGAAAGAAAGTTATTTTACTCTAATTGAAAATAATTTAACTTTAAAATTTCTCTTTTACTGTTAATGAAATGATTCTCAGTCATACAAATATTTAAGAATTATTTTCGACCACAAGTTTTAAAAGTGTTTTTTTTTTCTTAAACACCATGCTGAGTCAAAGTGTGGCACATAAAATGAGACGAAGGGAGTAATGTTTTTAGCGAGTCAACTAAAAGAAATTTCACTTGCCTAATTGAATAGATAGTAACTGTCGTTGGTGTATATTCAGTATATAACAAGTGTATAGTTAGTGGATAAATTGTGTGTATATGTAATAGTTGATTATAATTAATAGTTGATATAATATATGATGAGAAGAGCATATGTTTTATTGCATGTGTGTATATATATTTTTTCTATAAAAATGAATGCCCAAAAGTAGTGGTGGAGCCCTCTTTGGCTACGGGTTCATGAGAATCTCCTTCGACTGAAAATTATATTATATATACATAATTAAAATTATTTTTTATCTATATATAGTAGATGTCTTTGGAACCTGTTATTTTTCGAGACGAGGGTCTTCCAGAACAGTTTCTCTATCTCTATAAGGTAGTGATAAGATTTGTGTACATTTTATTCTTTTCAGACCCCACTTATGAAATTTCACTAGATCTGTTATTAGATTCGATTAATTCGTCTCTCTTAATTGAAATCCTAGCTCCGCCCCTGCCGAAAAGCAATATCCAAAAAGGTTATAAAGGGCAAAACAAAAAATGAAGATTGCTAAGGGATTGGGTGACATGCTCACATCTAGATCAGATCACATAAGTATATTTATTTAATATTAATTAAAAGACACAAAAAAGTGATTCCTCATAAAATAATTATTTTTTTAAAAAGAACATTAATTTTCATAGACAAATGCCACGTATAACACAAGTTAATGCATTTGGACAACTTGACACACTCAAAAACACTTTAAGATGGAATTTTTCTTGTCATGTTTAATGTTTAAAAAAATTTAATTAATAAATTAATTAGGTGGATAATTTTTTAATTATGAAAGTCACTAGCTAGCCAATAAGAAAGAACCAGGTGTTGATTAACTTACTTCTTAAGGAGATGGATACACGGTAATGACCATTACTTAATTAATTATAATTTGTTGAATACCATTTTAGGTATTGGGGTCCATTAAAATAAGATTAATTTTGTAAAAATATCAGGCTAAACATGTCCTTAGTACGTCATTAGGGAACAGGTGGTGTGAAAATGTGATGATTTATGATTTTTTATGTTGACGAGGGAACTCGCTCGTAAATTATACCAGAGAGATAAATAGCACTAGACAAGTTTGAACAATATAAACAAGTCTTATGCTTCGTAGGAAGTTCCGTGAGTGTTTTGATCTTTTTGAGCCTTAAGTTAGTTTAGTTGTGATTATCAAGTTTTGGGATAAGGAGATATCGGATTTAATTTTCGACGAATAAATTGAGTCTGAAACGTTGAATTTCGTAGGATAGTATATATGATTTGTTCATATGGGATTCTGAATGAATCTGAGGATCGTGAGCTCAATCGAGAAAGCATGAAGAGATTTTGAATTTGAAATGGCGCTAGATAAGTTTGAACTGTACTAAATACTCTCTCCGTCCATCTTTACTTGGCCCCTATGCTATTTTAGGATGTCCAACAATACTTGTCCAGATTATGAAATCAAGAGATAATTTTACATTTGGTTCCTAATTTACTCTTATCATTAATTATAGTCATTTCCCTATTACATTTTTCAATACATTGTATTAATTATATTCAAAGGATGATTTGGTAAAATTACCCCTATCATTTACTACTTCTTAATCCATGTGCCAAGTCAACAGGGGTCAAGTAAAGTTGGACGAAGGGAGTAAGTCTTATGCTTCGTTATATTTTTAGAAAGTTTCGTGAGTGTTTTAGTCTTTTTGAGCCTTAAGTTAATTTGGTTGGGATTTATCGGGTTTTGGGCCAAGCAGACCTTGAATTTGATTTCTGATGACTTGATTGAGTCAGGAACAGCGATTTTGATAGGATAGCATATATGATTTGCACGTATGGGATTCTGAATGAATCCCGTAGATCATGAGCTCAATCGAGAAAGCACGAAGAGGTTTCGAATGTGAAACCCTAAGTTCTGGAGATCACTTGCTCAACTAATTCGATTATTCTGATTATTTTGCTAGTCCACATTATAAGCTTTTTTATTTTATATTATACCAGAGGTATGTTGTACGGAGTAATAAATTTTGTGGATAAATTATAGCTAATATAGAATGAAATAAAAATATATTGTGGAGGACCATAGTATAAAATACACCAAATAAAAAATGTGACAAATAAAAGCAAAAGAATGATAAGATAAAAAAAACTAGTATAAAAAATTGATTATATTATTCATGAAAAATGAGTTGGCATTAGTGTCTCTAGAAGATTATAATGTTCGAAACTAGAAATTACAAAATTTTAATTCAGAAACTAGCGACACATAATTTTTATCGTTAAATATTAAAATTAGTTCGCTAATTCTATTTAACAATATATTTTCAAAATTTTGTTAGATATGTATGAGTTATTTAACGACAAACTAGCGATAATCTCCGTAACTAATTTTATTTTTATTTTAAATATTGTCTTGGAATGTCAAAAAGTATATAATTTGTTCCAATTTTAATGTTATTATACGAACCAATATTGATTTGATGGATTATTATTCCACTCCAAAATATATTATTGTCCTTGTTATAATTATTTAAAAGTCAAGTAATTAGTGGGAATCTTTAAAATGCTTAAAAATATAGCCAATTTTTTTAATAATAAAGTATATATTTTCTGCTTTTTTGCGCCAAAATAAGACTGTGCATTAATCGGTTCGGTTTGATTTTATACATTATCAGTTTGGTTTATTAATTTTTTATTTTTAAATATGCTAAATCAATAAAATATTTTAATCGATTTTTGATTTTCGATTTTAAGTCCTTAGCATTTCAGTTTTTGGTTTACCCGATAAGGATGATAACGAGAATTTGCATTAACAAAAGAAGATGTAGTACAATAGAGTAAAGACTAAATAATAAAATGGGTAATTAATCACTTAAGTATTGTAAAGATTAAAATAGATAAAATACTACTTAATTTAATATTTACGAAGGGGTAAAATAGTAAATTATTATAACCTTATTGGGATATCGATTTACTCAATAACCCAATAGTAGAAACTGATATCGAACCGATAACTCGATAAAAAAAATTTCAAAATAATTAAAAACTCGATAACCTAATAACCCAATAACAATAAACCAATATCATTTTTATCGGTTCGATTTTTATACACCCTTATTTGAAGGTCTTTAAAAAAATATATTTCTACTTGAACTTAGCATAAATTATACACGTGTTACGATACTATGCAATTTTATTTTATTTTAAAAAAAAAAGAATTTTATAAAAGTGACCAAAAAAAAAAAGATAGTAATGATCCGTGTGATGTACGGATGTAATAAAAAGGAAAAAAAGAAGATGAGATATTTTAATTGGGAAGTACACTTGCAACTTTACACTATGCAAAGCATATTGTTATTTTATTTAATTAATCAATATTTAGTGGCTAAACAGTTGTATAAAAATAATTAAAATAGTAAAAGTGGAGACAATCTTTAATTATTGGCCTTTCTCTTCTTACACTAATCATCTTTTATACTTCTAAATTTTCAATTTAATCTGAAGGAGAGTCTTGGAGCAACGATAAAGTTATCTATTGCGAGTTCAAGTCATTGAATTGGCCATTGGTATTTTTCGTCAGAATATATTGCCTACATCACACCCCTTCAAAGGGTATGGCCTTTTTTAACTTTGTGTAAATATGAAATACTTTATGCACCAAATTATTATTATTTTTATTATTTTCATTTTATTTTAACTATTTTTCTTTAATTTGGAAATGAGTCACTTCAAAGTGGATATGGATAAGGAGCTTGGAATTTGATTAAAGTTTTAATCACTTTTGTTCTCCTAAAGCTGAAGGACATGTTATGGGATATGCCAAAATTTTTTATATATATATATAAATTTAGCTATATACAATACGAGTATCGACTGTTCAACAACAACAATAACATATTCAGTGGAATCTTACGAATAGGGTCTGGGAGGATAAAATGTATGCGGACCTTACCACTACCTTATAGAGATGAAGTTATTTTTGAAAAATCCTCGTCTGAAAAATATCAGGCCCCATAATAAGTATCGATGGTTATAGAATAAAAAAAAATGTTAGTGTGCATGATGAGTTATATACCCTATAATTAGTTTATTTGATATTAGGCAAGTCATTGGATTTGGAGAATCTTAAATATAAAGCATAAGTCCCATGAGGATTTTCAAGTTGGATTCTTTATCCTAGGTTTTTTTTCACTTTATAAGGTTGTGTTTTCTCTTTATTTTTGTTTAATACATAATTACATATATAATACCTCATCTTTTATATGGAATAGCTAATTATGGATGGAACCACCTTAATGAGGACTATTGAAAATTGAATTGAAACTGATTATTTAAACCAAAAAAAAGTCATTGATTTATCGATAATGAATTATTGATTTAATAATTTTTGTAATGGTTTAAATTTTTATTATTATTGGGCTATTGATTCTTAATGGTTTTAGATTTTTTCTTAACGGATTAACCGATAACCCGATAGCGAATTAAATAATTATATTTGTACCATTTGGTTTATAAAGTCCTTGACAATTTCATATTTTTATTTTTAATTGTCTCAAACTCTCAGTTATTCTAGAATGTGATAGTGTTTGTTTTTTAACAAAATGTAATATGTCAACTCATGTGTACGGTTCATTTGGTTTGTCAATTTGCTTTTAAGTAATTTTCAACAAAGAAAATTATGTGTCAAATTTTAACGGTTAAACCGATAACGATCAATAACTGATTTACCGATAATCGATAATTAAATCAAACGGATAAACCTCAAAATCGAACCAACCGATATTCAGTTCTAACTTTAAGTAAAGAGTAAACTGGTGCATGACACTGTTCGCTGAAATATTATACGATAAAATTATTATACTTTATATCTCACCTGCCAAACCACTCAAGGTGAATAATGTTAGATATGATAAGAGTTGGTAAAAGGACTTCCATTTCCTATTTGTTATTATTATTTTCATCTATCAAATCACATAAAATCTCTAGAAGATATTTCATCATCTAATAATCAAGTTAATCTTAGCAATAAACATCAAACAAAGATATTTAGCATAATTTAATATGTGATCAAATCAAACTTCTTGTCAAAAGTTGGAAAAGATCATCAATATTTATATCAAATCAATATTTGAAAAAATAAAAAAATATAATAAATATATAGTGATAGTGTTTGTCTGATTTTTTCATGATGTGAAATTTAAGAAAAATCGAACCGTATTTTGACAAAATATTATTTTCACAATTCGAATCCAGGGATGCATATCAGTTAGTTCGGTTCGGTTTTGAAGTTTATGGATTTGACTTATCGGTTATCGATTTATAGATATGTTAGATCGTTATAGAACTATTAAGATATTGGTTTATCATTTATTTATCGTTATTGGTTCGTTTATCGGTTTAACCATTAAGATTTGACCAAAAAAAAATTTTTTAAAAAAAACTTAGAAATAAGGTGACAAATCAAATAAACCATACGCATGAGTTGACAAATTGCATTTTGCTCAAAATCAAACACTATTACATTGAAAAATAACTGAGAATTTAAGACAGTAAAAAATAAAAGTATGAAATTATCAAGGATTTTATATATCAAATAGTACAAATATATTTATTTAATTATTATCAGGTTATCAGTTAACCTGTTGAGAAAAAATCTAAAACAAATAAAAAATCAATAACCAAAAAATATTAAATCATTACTGAAACTGTTAAACTAATAATCCATTATCGATAAATCAATAACTTATTTTTGGATGATTAATGAAATAGGGTTCTTGATTATAATAATATTATTACATAATGAAATATTTATTGAGTCATCCTCCATTAATTAAAATGACCTTTTACTTGACCCCACAATAGAACATTCTATTACTAGTTCAAAACCTCAGTAAAGCACTTTCAACAGTCTAATTTCTTGGCTGGAATCACAAAAATAAAAACCTTAATTTAAGTAGGTACAAAGAACACTGAATCAATAACCCAAATTTTGTAATCATTCAGTATAAAAG
This sequence comes from Solanum aculeatissimum, assembly GCA_038996855.1. NCBI lineage: Eukaryota > Viridiplantae > Streptophyta > Magnoliopsida > Solanales > Solanaceae > Solanum > Solanum aculeatissimum. The sequence goes on along the minus strand of JBCEWC010000696.1, from coordinate 5,124 downwards.
TTAATTAACTTGATTAATTTAAACTTGTATGGGACAATTTTTACTATTGAATAAAGTGTTTACTATTAAAAAGGAATTTTTGACTAAAGTAAGCTATTATTAAAATTAATTTACCAAAATAATATGTTTTTTAAAAATTTTACAAAACTAGTATAAATGTATTTCACAGTAATGTTTTAAGTTTCACTTTATTTAATGGTGTTAACTTAAGAAACGTTACTGTGAGTAACGTTTTTAGTGTAATACGTATTTCACGGTAACGCTTTATAATACGTTACTCTGAAATACGTTTACACCTAAAATATTACTCGCAGTAACGTTTTTTAATCAGACTGATTTTTTTCAGTCACCATAGTTCTACTTTGATGAAAACATATTGTTTTTACCTTGTCTTTTGCAATCTCGACATTAATGTTGAAATATGATTTTTTTCAGTTACCATATATGATTCATGTTTTTGTTGATTATCAGTTCCTTCGATGTCAAGTTTTCATTTAATAAGCTGCAATTTTTTCAATCAATTTAGTCATTTTAAAGTTAAAATGTTGTATTATAGCTAAATTTGCAAGATTTGATTTTATATTTACAAGATTAAATGGCCCGTGATTGAATTCTTAAAAAACGTTACTGTGAGTAACATTTTAGGTGTAAAACGTATTTCAGAGTAACGTATTATAAAACGTTACTGTGAAATACGTATTATACTAAAAACGTTACTCACAGTAACGTTTCTTAAGTTAACACCATTAAATAAAGTGTAACTTAAAACGTTATTGAGAAGTACGTTTATACTAGTTTTGTAAAAAATTTAAAAAATAAATTATTTTGGTAAATTGATTTAAATAATGGCTTACTTTGATCAAAAATTTATTATTCTCATCTCTGATAAAACCAAGTCCTTTCTAGATCAAGAAAGAAGAAATCTCAATCATTCATCATCACACTATATCTAAAAGGAAATTAAAAAGAATTGCTCAAGCAAGATATATAGTTACTTCTTTCTTTTTCTCAGTATACCGATCTGCAAACATAGTGAATGACTATAAATCTTTCTGAATATGAAGAGAAAAATAAATTTATTATTCAATCTTTATCATGAGCGGTGCAAATATAGTGAATGACTATAAATCTTTCTGAATATGACGAGAAAAATAAATTTATTATTCAATCTTTATCATGAGCGGCTGTATGTGTGTGGTATGAGGACTCAAGACTTAAGTCACCAAGTAAGACATTTGATTTGTGAAGGAAAACCTATTTTCACAATAAGCTCCTCAATTGGACACGACCATCATACACAAATGAATATCGACTCAATTTGATGTTATTATGTGGGAGTATCAACTAGTCAGCATGGGTAGGGATGGCAACGAGGTGGAGCGGGTTTAGAGCTATGCATGCAGGGCGGGATAGGTTTAAAGTTATGTGGGGTGGGATGAGTGTGGGGCGGGTTGCGGATTTTAAAAATCAAATCGGAATTCAAAGAAACTAAATCTTTGTAATTAATAAAAATCAAAGATATAAATTTTTTATATTAAACATTGACTTTAATTTTATTTTTTCCTAAAATTTAAACTAGACATGTCCGGTAATTGTTAGTTGTTAAAATGTTAATTAGAAACTTTTAATTAACGATTAAGAAACAATTGTTAAAATGTCAACTAAAAATAGTTAATTAGATGTTGAGACGTTAATTGGCAGAAAAAAACTAAATTCAATTAAAAAATAAAAAAAATTAAAAATTGAATCAGGGTTGGGCGAGTTTATGCGTGGCTGGTTGAAAATGAAAAAAGGCATCATGCAGAGCGAAACGGGACGATTTAAAAAATTTACGAATTGAGCCCAATCCACCCTGCACCCGCTCCATTGCCATCCCTAAGTGTGGAGTCGGTCCCTAAAGCGTTATTCATCTTGGAAGTGTGTATTTCAACCATCAAGCTACTTTGTGGGTTAAGATACTAATACGGATAATATTTTTTACTTATCGTAACAATACTTCAATTTATTTTGATTAATTATAATTTAAAGGAATTTTATGATAATATCCATTCAACTTTCAAGTGCACTACACACGTTCAACACTTTTGAACTACAAATTTTTCTTTGACTTAAATATTTTACCAAAATCCCTTTTAAATGTTACAATCATGGAAGGTAAAAAGAAAACCATATTGTAAATTTCACACTAACAATAATTATACCATATTAATTATAATAATATTTGGCCTCTCAAAGATTAGATAAAATTTTAAACTCTTAATTAATTTCCTTTACATTGGATCAATTTTAATGTGTGACTCTTGATTATATTTCCCAAGCCTTAATTAATTAACCAATTGTGAGTTAAGTCAAAATTAATTGTCTTTGGGCTTGACCTTTACCTGTAATTAATTAGTGATTAAATTAATTAATTAATTGTAGAATGAATTATGTCGTTAAGAAGATATTAAAATAATGTTAAAGTAATAAGCATGCAACATAAAGTGATTATTATGTCTTTTGTGGGACTTAAAAGTGGAGTTAGATTTCTTATACACTCAAATAATTATAGTTACTGTCTCATAAAATTACTTTTTTTTAAAATTAAAATCACAAAATTACTTGAAATATTAAGAATACTTTTAGTTGAGTGTTGATATTGATTTTTAATTTTTATGAATCGCACTAAAATATCATTTGCTTTGTCTTAATTTGTGTGACAATTTTCTTTCTCGAGATTCAAATTAAATGTAAATTTTAACTAATCGATATATGAGAAGAATTACAATTTATAGAATAATTTTTTAATATTTTAAAATATTAAGCTAATCAAATTCAATTCAGCTTGAAAGATTAGTTAAATTAAATTTCTTCTCAATTAAAAAAAATTGTCACATATATTAGGACTGTTTGAAGTATAAATATAACTTAGGTTAACTAATTAAGTTGTTTTTGTTATGCATAGGGTCCAATAAAAATATAAAATATGAATGAAAAACACAAAAGAAATCAAAAAAATTCAATATCTACTATAAACACGCACAAAAAATTTATTTTAACCTTTTATATATAATATAATTTTTTATTGAAGAGAGTCTAACTCGTATTTAACTTCACCCCTGACTAACTAGAATAACACACTAATAAAACTCAATGTTCATTCTATCCTAAGATACAAAATAAGATAATTTTATCATTGCATCAAACACATTTAAAATATAATATTCCATTATAAAAAAATTATATATTTTGGATTATCCTAAGATACAAAATAAGATAATTTTATCATTGCATCAAACACATTTAAAATGTAATATTCCATTATAAAAAAATTATATATTTTGGATTATGCTAAGATACAAAATAAGATAATTTTATCATTACATCAAACACATTTAAAATATAATATTCCATTATAAAAAAATTATATATTTTGGATTTGCAATATGCAATGAATGTGAATAAAACAAATATAATAATAATTATAATTATTTTATTATTAAGAATATGTGAAAGTAGAGCCGTCCAAATCCAAGAAGTTAGGCATGAAAGGATTTATGTCATATATATTTTGGAACCAATAATTTTCATAATAAATGAAAATAGCTAGCTAGGTTGGTCAGGTTGTCTTGCACTAAGGAATTCTAACATTTTGACCATATCCTAAATACTCCTTCCGTTTCATTTTATATCAGTTAGTTTGACTTGATACGAAATTTAATTAAAAAAATAAATTAAAATATATGATCTGAAATAAGTGATACATGTTTGTGTGACTGTAAGTCATTTCATTAGGAGTAAAATGATTATTTCAAAATTAAATTATTATTAAATATAAAAATATATCATTTTTTGTTTAGATTAACTAACAAAGAACGAGTCATATAAATTGAGACAGAAGAATATGTGAACAAGAAAAAGTGTTTATTCTCCTTGATTTTTGTTGATGTTGATATTGATGTCTAAGAGGTCAATTTGACTAAATTTTAAAGCTAAATTGAAGTAGTTAAATTTGATATTTAAAATCTAAAATTTAAATGGTTAAAAACTATATGAAAAATGCTATAAGTTGCAATCCTTCTCTTATTAATATGATGAAAAATTACATCTTAAAATATTGGTCAAAGTTCATATAGTGAAATATATACCCAGTGGAATCCCACAAGTGGGATCTGGGAGGTTAAAATGTACGCAAACCTTATCACTACCTCATAACGATAGAGAGACTGTTTTCAAACAACCCTCGTCTAAAAAAATTAATCACTTAATTTATTAAAAGGTATTTTAAAATTGATATGAAATTCTCGATAAGGCTCTCACTGTAATTATTCTTAATGGATAGAATATTTAAAGACGTCTTTTTCTACCTTTTTTGTTGTGTTTTTAGGTATTATGCATTTTTGTTATATATCTTCATATAATATATAGTATATTTTGGTGAATTATTAATTAGTGATACAGTCAAATGTGAAGTTTGAACTGGTCAACGGTCAACAACCTAGTCAACCATTAAAATTTAGATATGGAGGACTAATTCATTTGTATATCGATCTGATCGATAGTTATATTACGAATAGAATTGATTTTTATAAAAAATTATTTAGTATTAGAAGGAGGAGAGAGGTGTGTGCGATTTAGAAGAGAGACGAAAGAGATATAAATTTATTTATTTATTTGATTAATAATTATATTACAAATACAATTAATTTTTATCCATGAATACAATTATATCAAAGAATATTATATTTAAATTGTTAAAGCAAATCAATTATATTTGGTATATTAATGAATATAATTATATCAACAAATTTAATTAATTATATTGTTGTTATAATTCTAACACTAGTGACAAAGACCACGTAACTAATTTTAGTGTAAATTTACAAAATTTGCACTAAAGATTATAGGAAACTTACCGATATATACCATAATTAGAAAATATTTATCTCTTATAGTTATATAATTTTAATACATATATAATTAATTTTTAATACATTTTTGTCAATTTTTTATCAAAATAAATTTAATATATTTTAAGACACTTATAATACATCTTTATTGCGTGTAAAATTACTTTTATATATAGTGTAATTTGTTTAAATTACATGCATAATTCATTTTTAATATATAATATAATTTTTTAAT